>JANCMC010048509.1:70676-120200 GCA_024363005.1 Charaxes varanes | reverse complement strand
TAAAAAATGTAAACCTATCTAAACACTCCCGGTACTAAGTACATCTTAAGGCTACCCACTAATTAATTACTCAACTCGCTCTCAATCCAATTACCCTGAACGGGACGCCGGCACGCACGGAGTCAATCCGATTTCAGGGAAGATCGTTAACGTAGTGGTTCGGGTTTCCTCATTAAAAGCGACACCTAATAACTATCAAGCAACTTAACCAATACACTTTAATTTAGTACTCATTTCAATATGAATAATTGATAGAATCAGGCGTTACTTTGCGGAAATACATGACATGCATGAGAAGCTAAACTACTTTGCTTTAACCCGCGAATGAACACGAGGGAAAATCGAGTGAGCCCACATCTATCCGCAATGCCACAGGATCGAGCCGAGCACGAACGATTTGGGCCGCTCTACATTGACCCCCCTTTGAAGCCCCCGCCCAAAGATGACAGCAGTACTCCATGTGAGGCCGGACTTGCGCCTTATACAGTTCCAAGCGGCGGGCTGGCGGGGACCTCTAATTAGATAGACAGGAGTAAACGAAAGGGACGGAGTAGAAGGATGTTAAGGTAGATGGAGAGGCGAGAAAGGATGTTCTATTACAATCAATATAAATAAAATACAAGCGACTGTTCGTACTCTAAAAGTTATATCTTTAGGCGAGTTGTAACCAGAACTTGGACCACGTGTTTTGTTTTTTGTATTTAAAAATACATTTTCGCAAAAAGAGAAGGTTTTGATGGTCTAGTAATTAGTCTTTTTCATGTCATATCATTAGTTTTATTAATATATTATTTTATTAGGGTAGCACCACACTTGCAGTGCTTTCGATCTGCAGCAGTACTAGGCTGGTATGTTCGGGCATCAGTACCTTTTTCTCATATAAGATCGGCATGAATTAAAAAAAAATTAAAGACCTCGCATCTGCTAGCCTTCTGGTCATGCAGATGTCCATGGGCGTCGGTAATCACTTAGGTGAACCGCTTGCTCGTTTGCCCCTTGTAACAAAAAAATATACTTGTATTGAGTTTGGTAACTAACAAGTTTCTTTATATAAAAGTAGAACACCGAGTGTGACCTGATTATCTCGATATGGTCATTTCTTACCTTAATTGTTTCTAATATACGCGTGTTTCTCCTTAAATATTGAGTCATTTGTGCAGCTACACAAAGTCCCCGGCCACACTACATGATCATTGAAATGGTCATTCAAATGAAGCTATCTCTGACTCCCGAATTAGGCATTTGTCAAGCTCGTCCCGCTTGACTTAAATTATTATATAGGCTTAAAATTTTCTATACATATATAGAAAATTCTTCGGTTTTTTGTTATATAACTAAAAACCAAAAACGATCCAACTGAGTATCAAACGGGGATTTTAGTTCGTCTCTCTATTTCTGGATTTCAGCTATCGGATCAAATGATTTACTTTATTACAATTTAATGCATAAACTAAACAATGACCGTGAAATTATTTATGTTTGTACATCCGTAAATAAAAATTCTAATCGTATAACATTATTCCACATAGAATAAAACCTGCTTTTAATACTTATTTATACACTACATGCAGTAACTGCGTTTTAGAATTTATATGCGTTTCGAATTCGTCGGATTTAACCTAGCCTAGAGCCAGCAACTGAAATGGTTAAAAAAAGCTTTTTAAAAAAGGTTAATTTTGAAATTATTTATTATTCTCTTTAATATTAAGAAAGATATTTTAACAATTGCTGGTCAGCTTAATTGTTTTCTTGAAGAATTGTTTATAAAGATCGAGAGTCAGGTGTAAATTTGAGAGACATCTCTTTACTATGCGTATTAACGCTCGCACTCTACTGACGTTTCTTGTTTTTTTTTTATTTGAAGAACGCGGCAGAACTTCGCGGAAGATCCTTCGCTTTTACTTTTTTAATAATGTCACATTATAAAAACAAAGAAACGAGTTGTCGTTAAAAAAACAGCTTCATATACGTAATTGTGGTGAGTGAGGTCATAAAGTAACATCCTTGACGTATTTATTTTTTGCTTCAAGTTACATCAAGGGGGTCCTGCCTGCCTCTACAAATATCAGGGGTCGGTTCCCGTTTGTTCCTTTATGTAAATATACTTGTATAATTACGTATATGAAATATGTAGGTAAATTAGTTCTTATATTATATAAATTATACAAGTATTTTAATTATAACAGTCTAATTGCAGTTATAATATTTGCGCACATATTTTAGGTATGGAATGTTCCAAATTAAATGTAGTTATGTTTTCAAGGACTTAGTTTGTCACTAAGTAATATAAAGTCTCATATAATTAAATGCATATCATTGGACATTACATTAATAGTAATAGAATTAAATTAAAGTTTATAATTTGATTTTGAAAAATTTGAGGGTTACTTTGTTATGCGGAACCCTAATTTGTTTTTGTAAGACTAGCCTATACAATTCCGTGCATTTTGGAAATTACCCATAACACAGAGACAGAAAAAATGTTTTAAATTGCATTTTTAGAGCTATTGTTTATATATTAGTTGTTTAGTAAAATAATCAAATGTAGGCGTTACAAACAGACATTTCAATTTTTATATATATAGATTTAACGTGACTTATGTTTTTTGAAATACAACATCTCACAAATAATATTTTCATGAAAAATGTTGCCACCACGAGACCATATGGTTCGCGTTGTAAAAAGATTTTTAGATCTCATTTAGAGCCACGCCTCTAACGCTACTACTATACGCCCTTACTCTTACACGTCATAACTTCATTATCTCTAAACCTTAGTCATAAATGGTAAAAGTCATAACTTAAAGTTTCGAATATCGCAACCTATTCAAAATAAATAATGACTTTTTTATATATGTGATATGATTTTATTGCATCTTAATATTAGAAACCCTTTTGCATTTTTATTGTAATATTATTTTTGCGACACACTTTCTAAGGCTCGTCGAAAAGTTTCATAGCACACCCAGCCCTCTGAATGGTATTTCTTAGCTGCTTCCCAAACGGCATCAAATTTTTCATCACTGAAAATCTCGCCGGCCGCTTCGAAAACTCGTCTAACAACCTGTGGTTCGCGCTTAGCGTACATGTCTCTGTGATTCACGTGTAGAAGGGTCAGCGTGCTGGGGTTCAGGCAGGCTTTCATATCGGACTCGTGGGGAAAGCACGCCCGGTCAGCCTTGCAACATCTCTCCGGAGTTATCGGATAATCCAAGTCGAAGTATCGACCCGAAGGAAGACCCGCCATGCGGCTGAGGTCCTCCTCTTTCCCGGGTCTTACCATATCGGTGTAGGTTGTCCGATAATCCAGACACTCCACGGGAAAGTCCGGCACGTACGGAATTTCCGGCAACGGCTCGCGGTAGTTGATCACGTGAATGAACGTCTTGTATTCAATTCTGGAGCCGTCGAAGGCGTTCCACATGGACAGCAACGGTTCGATTAGAGCGGATTCAAATCTTATTAGCTTCGATGCGCACATTTTGTACACGATTTCTTTCGGCAGCCACCCGGCTTTCTCCGTGTCGTAACATTTGAAAGACAAATAAAACGTTTTAAAGAAATTTGGTAAAAAACGAGTAGATAAGCATTTTCGAAGGGAGTTTAAATGGCTGAGACACTTTTTAACTACATTTCGGCGCGGATTGATCTCACAGTTCGTAAGGCACTCGGGCAAATTGTCGGGTGGTTTTAGTATTCCAAAAGTGTGTCCTTTAGGCAAGTTGTTAATATTATTGTAGGGAGCTAGCACCTCTCCAATCCTCGGTTGATGCGCGTCCTGAAAACGAGATTGTAAAGTGCTTACAATGGTTGCTTTGCTCGTCCCGAGCATGGTTCTTTCGTCAGTCAGACAACATTTAGCATATTTACCGCGTTTGTCCACAAACGACCGGTAGCCAAAAGTTAAGTCAGGGTTAAACTGCGGGGCGCAGTAGTTGCGAGTGGCTTGGTATCCAGGTTTCTTTGACACAGGAGTATTATCGACGCCGTCTTTCGGCATCACAATATCGTACAGGCGACCGTGAAATTCTGTTTTTTTACCAAAGGTCGTCCCTAAGGGGTCAAGGCCTGCCGGTAGCATCGGCACAGGGTCGCTCCTACTGGCAAGCGGTTTTCTCCAATATGAAGAGTAAGATGTTTCCTTGAACTCTTCAACCAGAGCTTGGAACTTTGTTTTATTTGGTGGATTAATAAGCTGAGCGACCTCCCCGAAAGGGCCGGAGAAACGCTTATCGGGAGGAATAGATTGGCGCAGAGGTGGCAACGGACGCGGTTTCTTGGGAGGGAAGATGGTGTCGCCCACGAGGGCGTCCACTTCGTCCTTAAGCAAGAAATGGTGCAAGGAGTCTCCGACGTGTTCATCCGGCTGTGCCGTCGGTAGACCGGCAGCACAAACGTTTCCATCCCTCTCAATAAACATACCCAGGTTCCCTTTGCCACCGGAGGTGGATCTTTGGCAGTCTACTGGCATGGTGAAAAATAAATAATTAAAATATTATTACAAAATAAAAAATTACAAAAAATATGTGTTTACAAATAATAGAGTATAGGTATGACAAATAATTTCCATAAACAATATATTTTTTTTAATTCATCGTTAAACATCGACATCAATAATAATCCTCAGATCAACATGAGAGTTACGAGTGAATCTGGGCACAACTCAATTTTAATGATTATATATCTAATCTTACGGCAAAAAAAATATTCCAATGAATTATAATCTATTTAGTTTATTATATTATTTATCTAATTATTAATGGGTTATAAGTATGTTAATAGGTTATAAATTATACATTCTTTTGACATATATATAGATACCCTTTTTGTAGTTTTACTACTTACAATGATAATAATCTTTACTGTCGTAAAACATAATAAATGGGAATAATGGCATTTAATGGCTTTTCAAGTGCACTTTAATAAATTTCATAATAAAAACCGGGCAAGTGCGAGTCCTTTAGGGTTTCGTACCGTCATGTAATACTTTACCAAGCTATCTTTACTTTTCATAGAATTACTTTTACACCTCAATTACCTTTTTGCGATGTAACTATAAATTTACGGTTTTCTAATTGTTACTTATACTTTTACTTCGAGAGATAGCTACTTGCCAAACAGAATTTGATTCCTCGTTCAGAATGTACTTGTATGGGAAATGTGACATAAAGGGCCATATCTTTTCACAGTTCCAGGGGACCACAGATCTCAGTACTTAGTATTAATTTCAACTTTATACCTTTACACGTTTCTGATGCCGACGCCAGACAAAGCTTAATTTGAATGATCATGTAGTGTGGTTGGGGACTTTGTGTAGCTGCGCAAAGTTTTGTAATACTTTGTAGTATTCCAGGACAAAAGGAGCGGAGCACCAATGAAGAATGTTTCAAAATCGGCGGTTTTTTTCTCTTTAAAAAGCTTCCGCTACGTGCTCTGCGTAAACGGTTAGAATTTCGCAAAAATCTTGTATGACTAAATTGTTCTCCTTTAAAAGTTCTAAATAAAAGTCCGCGACGGCATATGTCTATCTTTTAAGGTTGGTTCCCTATAACTCTTTTTATGCTAACCAAATTGTTCTAAAATAATGCAGTATTCGCGAAGGTGTTTCTATAAACATGATATTGATCTTTATCCAAAATCAATTTCTCAAAAGAAAGACGAAGGGAAAGACGGACGAAGTCGCGCGGTACATCTACATACATGAAGTGATCCAATAAGGGTTTCATATTTTCCTGTGGACATATGGAATCCTAACAATGATATAAGAAAATTTGAGTGTGACTGTATCATGAATATTTTACGTGGATATCGTGTCTGCCTTTTGGTCTGTGGTTACGGGTCCGATTCCCATCCCGAATGTTAGTAATTTAATTGTTATTTAGCGTAGAGATAATAATTTTATTTAGTGTTATCTCATTTAATTAGCCCATAGATATTGTAATAAATTAGACTTTTTTATATATATTACAAGGGGTAAAAAAGCAAGCAGTTCACATAAGTGATCACCTATGTGAAATTCCGTCCATGAACATTTTCACAACCAGGAAGCATTTGCGTTGCAGGCCTTCAAAGAGTGGTTAAGGCCACCGGGAACCTGCACAAACGGAACGAAACGCGACAACAATAACATCACTTGACGTGACAGCTTTGCCGCCTGTATTATTTAATATGAAATCTCCAATCTCGTGAAGTACAGGAAATTTCCTGCCTATTTTCCAGCTTAAGATCCAGGGTACTTTGTAGACTTCAAGGTTCAAGAATGTACAAGCACTTTGAGCTATATCTGGCTCGGGTATTAAACTCGCGCGTATGTTATATCGTGACTGCCCGAAATTGCCCAAAGAAGGACTCTGGACGGGTTCGAAACTAGTCGGGCTAAGCCGTTTTATAATAAGCATGAACCAAGCAAACCTATTTTTGATAAAGAACACTAAAAAGTTTAGGAATACATTTTACTGCTTAAGGGTGTGTACACGCAAATGCCCGCGCGTGGGTACGCGCTCTTCGTAGGACTTCGAAACCTGGAGGATTTAGATAGTTCAGAGTGCTTAGTACGAGTTTTCTAACTTTTACACGTTTTATTTTTTATGTTACAAGGGGCAAACGAGCAGACAGCATGCAGCTAAATGCCTACTGACGCCCATGGACATCTGCACGACCAGAAGGCTAGCAGATGCGTTGCCGGCCTTTAATGACGAATTCAGCCCACCGGGAAGTCTCACAAACCGAACGAAACGCGACGACAATACCATCACTTGAAATGACAGCATTACCGCCACTTCACGCTGATCTCATGTTAGAAAGAGGTACTGGTACCCGGACGCGAAGGCCCAATTCGGCTACAAGCGTTGCCCTACCCCTAACTAACGTTGGTAAAGTTTACTTAAATTTGTATGGAGATTGATCAGCGCCGCCTAGCTGTAACTTTGTAGCACTGATCAATCTCCATACAAATTGATGTAAACTTTACCAACACGTAAAAGTTAGAAAAACTCGCACTACGCACTCTGTTTCCCGTTTAGCCCCAACTGGAATCGCGATGTCGGATCCAGCGGCCTTGGCGGGCCAGTTTCGTGCTAATGATTTTGTATACGGAATTGTTCAAATAGAAAGTGCCAATAAAAACTTATGCAATTATTGGTGGTGATCAATCCTTTATTACTAGTATGCCAAGTCATTTACTACACGCTAAAAATATTTAATCTTAATCTTATAATTAAGCAAAAAAAAAACGTAGACTCTAATCTTTGATACGACGCGAACGGATTTGTATGAAATTTTGTGTACGTGTGAGTTGGTTTAAAGCATATGGTGAGGAATAAGTGGCCAAGAGAATGCCACGCTTATATAGAAAGGTACCGTATCTCATACGCGTTAAGGGTATTTATTAAAAAAGTTGTTATCCGATTTCGCTCAAAATAAGTTTTTTGGATGTCCTTTCAACATAAAAAAATTCAAGTTTCCACATCTAATAGTTTGGAAATGCGAACAGACAGAGCGAAAATATAAGCTTTCGTTGAAGAACTACGGAACCCTAAATAACCATGAATGCCTGTATTCGTACACACTAATCTCTGATAAGACAACGGATTTTTATGATTTTTTTTTTGTATGTGTATGTTGTTTCTCAGCATATGTGGTAAATACGTTTTAAATAAAAATCAATTTAAAAAAATCATTTAAATGTATTAAAACTAATAAAATGAACTTTTACTGTCAACTTATAACATCATTACTCAATTTATATGGTACTAGCGGACCCGGCAGACGATGTCCTGCCCGAACATTGGGCAACTTACTATTTACTTCTATTATCCTATATCATCCCCGTTCCCGTTCCTATACCCGTTCCCGTATTATTAGAAATAACAGAAAAATTTAATTAACTTTTTTTAAAAATTAAACATTAATAAATGATTATATCTGATCCTACTAGTGCGGCTTTAGATGTCCTTTCTAATAATGAACCTATAATAGTTCTTGACAAGCCAAGGTCTTTTAGTAGGTTCTTCAGGGATTTTGCTGGTATACCCCTTGCTCCTACCTCTACCGCGTATAAGCTGGTTTTGTGACCGTTTTTGGTGAGGTCATTGGTTAGGTCAAAGTACTTATTCGTTTTTATCAGATGGTCTTTAGAGATGTTTGTCTCCCATGGAGCTGTAAGCTCTACAAGTACTATTCGCTTTAATGTCTTTGAATAAAGGAATATATCCAGCCTGGATGATGGACAATAACATCCTCTGGGATTTTTTAAAGAAAATTGCGGTGACTTTATCAAGTTAGGAAACCTTATGAAAAGTAAATCTTAAAAAACCCTGTTAAAGTATTATGTATTGGTACGGAACTTAGCGAGCGAATCCGATTCGCACTTGCCCGGTTTATTTTTCATTGCGGACTTGATCCAATGACTATTATTAACTATTTAATCAGTATTTTAAAAGCCAAATCGGACACCAGATGCCACAACCTGACACTGTAACGCCTACATTTGTGAAATGAATGTAGTTTGTCGCAATTATACTCTTTAATCTATATGTACTAATACTAGGTGTACTCCGCAACTTCGTCCTCGTGGGCCACCCTTATCACTTAGGAGTATAAAAAATACATAGTAGCCGATTCTCAGACCTACTGAATAAGCATATGAAATTTCATAAAAATCGGTCAAGCCGTTTCGGAGGAACACGGTAACTAACATTGTGACACGAGAATATATAAGACTAGCTGCGCCCCGCGACTTCGTCCGCGTGGGCCACCCTTAACACTTAGGGGGAAGAAAAATAGATGTTGACCGATTCTCAAGCCTAGCCAATATGCACGCAAAATTTCATGAAAATCGGTCGAGCCGATTCGGAGGAGTTTGGCAACGCACCTCGTGACACGAAAATTTTATATATTAGATATAAAGGTAAAGAGTTTGTTTACTTGAACGCGCTAATCTCAGGAACTACTGGTTCGATTTGAAAAATTCTTTCAGTGCTAGTTAGCCCGTTTATCGAGGAAGGCTATAGGCTATATATCATCACGCTAAAATTTTTCACGCAGGTAACAGTTGGTGTAATATATTCTTGAAAGTTTCACTCTATCCCTCTGTCAGTCCGTCTGCTAAGTGGTCTCCCCTTAGCAATTGCAAATTATTGGATGTAGAGCCTTAACATTTCTAAAATTTTTATGCCCCCCCCCCCTCATACATAATATCTAACCTCTAAAAATTGTTTTTTTCCCTTAAGAAATATAAATGATAACTTTTAGGAAGTTGATATTTTGGTAACGTCAAATGAAATTATTCCTAATAATTATTTACCACATTTCCTTTAAGAATTTGGCTTTCATGGTTAAATTTGTGACCGATATCTGGCATTGCATATAAATAACCCAAAGCGAAAGGGTTAAAGTCGTGTCGAGTGCACTTTTAAATTCCCCTCTTAACTATCCAATTGCCCTCCTGTGGGGTGTGGGCCCCACGTTGGGAAACACTGGGATAGAGGGTATCACTTTGCTTATCGGCATTATATTATACTATATTATATTATATTATGGTATATTATACTATATATATATATCGTTTTAGTATTAAGTTACTAGTGTTTATTTAGATATTAGTTTTTTTATTATATATGTAATGCAGTGCATTAATTTTGTAGCGAATAAAAGGTTTTCCTTCTTCTAATTACTACAAAAATAATTTTAACGTTACAAACAAACCCTTAAATTTTACTTATATGTATAGATATATCATACGTTCGTATTGCTGACGAGCTGCCCGATTGAGGAACCTTCACCATATAACCAAACTTTTACAAATTAAATATAGTAAGCCGGAACTGCAAGCACCTTTCACACTACACGCAGCTGCACAAATTGACCATTTTAATGCGCATTGTACGATATTCACGTGTGGGAGGGCATAATTCACCGCATCCTGTTGTTAGGGAAATGGTGGTGGTGGTCAGCGCGCCGTGACTGGCCACGACTCAGTACACATGTTACTGCTCGGAATTTCACCTGACTATCTAGGACTATAATCAATTGAGGTGGTCGTAGCGTAGTCAGTGGTCGCTAGGTTAAGTTGGTCTTGCTGCGACCGGGTTATCGATGGGTGACCCATTCTAGCCCTGGTTTATATTTGATATCCGACCTTCTCCGTGTTTTGTAAGGCACGTAAAACAGCGGGACCCGGTTATGTCACTGATCACTGTGATGACGTCATCAATCGGTTATTTTTACCTCGCCCCACAGCCACATCCTCTACAATCTAAGCGGACCCTATTTTTTAACCGGGATAACGCTAGGAAGAAGAAGAATTAGGGCTCTAATTAATTTAACTCTAGAACTACACAATACAGCTATATTTATTATGGACTAAAAATTCACCCATTAATTTTTTTTTTATTAGTGCTGAATTAGTAGCTACTAAAAAAAAGAGCTAGTAAAAAAGACAACAAAAGAAAACAGTAGTAATAACAAGTTATCTATAGAAGACATCACCACCTAACAACAGTAGTAAATGCTGCATAATAAAGAGAAAGGATATTAGTACAAAAAACAATCAAAATTAAGACCATGATTTTATATCAGTTAAAAACAACAATAAAAAAACTGTAGAAGGTAAATAATCCAGTACAAAAACCACAATATAGTGCCGACAAAATCAAGAATCAATAAAAATAATATTGATTTACATAAAGGTGATAAGTGCGTGAGTTAATAAAAAGGTGGTAAGTGCGAAAGTGACAAAAATCGTACGGTATCGATAAAACTTCTCGATACACAAGTGTTAAGTGATGTGACATAAAGCAAACAGTGATTGTGCAATGATGCTGATAACAAAATACACAGCAATCCTCTTGGAAAGTGCAAAAAATGCTGAAGCAAGGAATGCAGCACCGAGGCCTTCTGTTCGAGGCTTTGGCGATGCTGATTGGTCGCCTTCGCTCGACAGCACTCCGTCTCGTCGTCGCGTATGGCGAAGACGTCATTTATCTTACAGGTTTGTCTCATTTGCATTTTTATTACGATCAGCTCTCAATGGTCAATTACTAGGCAAGATTTTGCAATCTCCCAGGGGCTATTTCCAGTCGCGTCTACCGGCAAGTGCGTTTATAGGAGTTAGGTCTCAGTAGGGCCTATTTTACAAATATACAGTAACTTTTATGACTCGTACAATTTAAATGAAATAAATATATAAAAACCATTTAAAATTACTGCGCGATAAAAATAAGTCCATTTCTTTCCCGCAAAGGCGTCCAAGTCGTCTCGCCACCTCTTCCTCGGCCTACCTGGTCGTCCTGGTACATTGGATATAGTTATACTAATATTATAAACAGGAAAGATTTCATAATTTGTTTGCATTGAATATGCTCTGAAACTACTGGACCGATTTGAAAAATTCATTCACCACCAGAATCTTACAGTATCCCTGATGAACATGGGCCATAGAATATTTGGTAATTATGCACTTTCCCAAAAATGCATGTGTATTTTTTTTCTTCTCGGAGTTGTTGTTTTTACTCTATTGAGTGATATCTTGTAGGGGACAGACATTTTTTTTCGTGTTAGTAGTGCTAAAATAGGGCATTATGGAGCTTTTCGACGTTAATGCTGGAAGCGGACGAGCGATCGCGCATCGATCGCCCTGGCCGCTTTGCGATTATTTTTTTTGTTTTAATACAGAAATCCTTGTAAATGGGTGTATAAAATGTTAATATTAACGTCGGAAAGGTCCTAAACGCCCTAATGTATGCTACAGTAGGGCATTTTGGAGCTTTTCGACGTTAATGGTGGAAGCGGACGAGCGATCGAACAGCGATCGCCCTGGCCGTTTTGCGGTTATTTTTTTTGATTTAATACAGAAATCCTTGTAAATGTGTGTGTAAAATGTTAATATTAACGTCGGAAAGGTCCAAAACGTACATTAGGGTGTAGCATTCCTAACTCGAAAATTTTACAAGAAAAGTCAGCCTCCCCCAGCGGAATATTACTCAGTAGAGTGCAAACAACGACTTCGAGAAAAAAATATATGCATTTTTGGGAAAGGTATCCAAAGTACATTATTACAGAATATTTTCAAACAAGTCCCCTAACTTTGATAATGTAAATACCCGTGCGAAGCCTGGGCGGGCCGCTAGTGTTTTATATATTTGCGTATCTTTCCAAAGCGTCTTTTTTATAAGAAATACAAAACAAATTACGAGGCGACGAACCTTGGGTAAGCGTGTATTTTCTGGGGTAACATGGCAAACTTTTCCAGTAATATTTTCCGTTTCGCCAAACGTTATCCCGCATAGCACCTGAAAAGGGAAGGACGTCCCTATTCCCGCTGCACGCCCCATTTAATGATATGACATTTTTACCTTGCGAAATGGCCTCGAACATCTTTTATTTTAGGCTCGTGCTAACAAAAAATAAGGTAGTTCGCAGTCGAATTTCAATTTGTCTTTGTAGGATTCCCAAATTTCTTTTTTTTAATATATTACAGTTCCATGTGAAACCAACATCCCTAAAGACCATCTGATAAAAAGGAATAAGTACTTTGACCTAACCAATGGACACTTAAAAAAACGGTTACAAAACTAGTTTATACGCGGTAAAGCAAGGGGTATGCCAGCAAAATCCCTGTACAACCTACTAAAAGACCTTGGCTAGTCAAGAACTATCGTGAGTTCATTATTACAAAGGACATCTAAAGCAGCACCAGATCATACCATATTTGGCTAGGCAGGGGAGGGAACACTGGCAGTGAAGGTGAGTGTTAGCGATCACTATAAAGAGCGCGCTCTTAAACGGGTTTGAACCGGGTACCTTACGGATTTCAGTCCATACCTTATACCGTTGAGTTATTGAGGCTTATTCTTTCTATCTATCCTTCTTTGTTTTAAGGAATGAAAAACTAAGGGCCTAGCACGAACATTCTCAATAGTTTTACTTAATTTCATTCGCACAAGAGTTAAAAAAAAATTACGCTAAAACTTGGCGTTAGCGCCTTTTCTGTGTCGTCGTTACGAAAATATACCGTATATGTACATACATAACATTGAAAATAGAACATTGCTTGACAAAAAAGCGTCGCGTTATAAAAGTGCTGCCGTGTAAACAGAAACTTGGAAATCAATATGTTTTGTTTGAACGCTTTTTTACCGCGCGATAAAAAAGTTATCGTGTGAATAGGCTTATGTAGCCGTAACATCGAGAATTCGGTACGTGTGATCTCATTTGTGCTAGCAATATTTAGCAACTGAGTTGTGTAAAACGGTAGGATTAAAGTTTGATTTGACGTCCGGTCTCGAACGTAAAAGTAAGTAAAACTATCGAGAATGTCCGTGCCAGGGCCTTTGTTGTTAAGGTCCTTTCCTGATGTTTGCAAGTGTTCTTATTATGGAGAGTTCTCAAGAGGCTATAACTAACTGCTATACGAAAGCAGTTGCTCTTGAAGATTATTGGTTTGCAAGCGTGATCAATAATAGTCTTCCTAAGAGATTAAAATGTTCTTAAAATCTTCTCCTCCTGGGGTTATGGGTTCAATTCCTGGGTGTATGATCTATATGTAAATGTTACTTGTTTATCACAGTCATTGAGTTGTCTACCTCAAGAACAGACGTACATGTCCTTATATATTTATAGAAAAAAAAAACATGCTGCTCTTGGAAAGCAAATTATAGCTTGGCTACGTCAATAGAAACAGTATCTGATGACTGCATGTATCTTAGTCACTTTAAGCCTAACTCCTAACTAGAATAGTTATTTCGGTTAAACTCACTTCAGCTTTGCTAGGACCTTCAACAGCCATAGACAAGCCACCAGCGCCGGCGCCCTTAGTGCTAATGGTGAACAGGCTCGGCTCTCCACTGACACCAGCAGTCAAACCAGGGCCATATGCTGTTACGTAGCCAGAAGGTATGGAATCCACATGGAATTTGTAGGGAGAACCTGAAAACACAACGATTGCAGCAAATTAATAAGAAAGCCGGAACTGTTTTATTTAAAAAAAAACCTTACTTTGAAGCAAAATCAGCATAACAATGAGATATCGAGGTGATAGTTTTTTTTTTGTACGTGGGAAAACTTGGTATGGGTACCTATCCACCACAGGGGCCGGCAGTGGGCTATGTCGGACTCAAACCAACTAAAACTCCACGATAGTTCTTCCTTGCCACTACAATGCGCCGTAGACATTATAACGGCCTTGCAAAGTACCACATCACCGCCAGTGATGTCCTGTACAGAGTCACCTCCTAGGGCTTCACCCTAACTGTCTACCCTACTGAAAACCATAGGTTACCTATTCATATAGAGTTCCCATTGATGAATAAGATTGTCAGAGCAATTTGGCAACATTATGCATATTCTAATTAGAGATAGCGCCATGCTTGTAGCCGAATTGGGCTGGCGCGTCCGGGTACCAGTACCTCTTTCTCACATGAGATGTAAGCACGTATCAAGCTCGTTCATACTCTTATGTCAGAATTGAAAAAATATATAACCATTGCAAGGTCTATATGACCTAGCAGATGCGTTAGCTTCTTTTGAGGTATCAATGTGCTTTTTTTTTGTAGATCCCTAAGTCGTATCGGTTCAGAAATACCGAAACTGGTAATTGATTCCACAGGGAATTGTGCGAGATAAGAAGTTTCTTGAGAAACTCACGGTTGTTGATTTCAGGACTTTAAGGCGGTAGGGATGTAGTTTCAAGTTCTGGCGAAATGTTCTGTGGCGGAATATGGCTGCCGGTATAAGTCCGAACCGTCACACGTGCGGTAAAAGGGGCAGAATGAAGCCACATGGCCCCGCATAGCCAAAGGATCGAGCCGAACGCAAAGAACTGAAAGAACGCCAAGGCAACACACACGCACACACAACAGTACTCCATGTGAGGCAGAACTTGCGCTTTGTATAGTTTCAAGCAATAGGCCAGCATGAAATGCTTCTTTGCCCTGTTGAGGACGCCAAGCTTCTTAAACGCTAATTTAGCTCTCTCTTCCATGTGACCGCGGAACTGAACGTTGCTCGATATATCCACTCCCAATATCCTGATGCTGGCTGAGAAGACCAAGGAAGTGTTTTGGACTCCAGGATATGTGGTTAAAGCAACCAATAATAGAAGACACTATAGTAATTATACCCCTCATCGATAGTAAACGAGCCTTGAAAAATTCAATGGCACGTAGGGATACATTACAAAAACGGGCGCATGATTCACATGGTGATAAGTGACCAGTCCCAGACTGACACCTGCACTATTAGATGTTGTACGCACAGTTAACGCAGATGCCTTGCCGCCCTTTGAGAAATACAAGTTAAACATTTTCTTGAATCCGGATATATCGCAAGCGGCGGCAATTTGCGCAAAGATAGAATGTGTGAAGGAGGCCAATTCCACAGGAGTTTATTGAAGAAACTCTTAAAAGGAACTTCACTAGAAATTATAGGTTTTTTTCTTATCATATACCGTAATCTTCGTACAAATAAGTACATTGTAACGTACTAACCAACCTTTCAACCCCTATTATTTTAATATCGCAGCCAATTAACCTTTCTAAAGTCGATCACCTTCACACCTGCTCTAACAGACATCCACATTTCAGCAAAAACCTGTACCATTTGCGAAATGCCAACAACCTGTAAGGGTGACAGAGTGCTCTATGCATAATTGCTTTCGTCACGCTACGTGTGTATGCACCCTCATATCTCTAATTGTCTATAACCTTTAAGAGTTATAGGAAAGTATGTTTTGCGTTAAGTAGAAGCACCTGATTGCTATAATAAAAACTGTTTATTCATTTTTTTATTTTTATTGTTCATGTACCACAAAAAGTTACAAAAGAAAATGGAGTTTATAAACTATGTACACAAAGGTAGACTTATCTCTTTAAAAGATTTCTTTCGGTTACCTTAGAGTGTGAGAAAAATAAATAATAATAGATTATGGTGTAGGTACATACATAATTACAATACTTTACAAATATATAATAATGGGATCATATATATATAAATAAATAAATAAATATATACAGGACTATATGACACACGGACGTCTGTTCCTAAAGTAGACAACTTAATGCCTAAAAAGATAATGTGTGCCTGTACAAATCAAAAATACTTATATTTCACACAACTACCACTAATATTACTAGTTGCCTTATTATGAATTTATTTAAGTCTCTCGTAATATGTATATACACGGAAATAATAATAATTTATAATTGACAATATATAAGTAATTAATTTAATTATAAAATCATAAAATTGTATACGCTCTTAACAAATATAAATATATACTAAATATTATAAATATATACTAAATTTACTGGAGTATCATGTTTTAATTTAAACAAAATAATGAAAAAAATACGTTCGTATCTCGATAGTAAATACGACCTTATTTAATAAAGAAAACTCAATAAACAGCTGAATACAATAAAGAAGTTTTGACGTGACATATGTACATAAAATTGCTATATCAGTTTTGATAAAATATTTATCTTAGTCCAAAGGGTCCTTATAAATTTAACATTCAAAAAATAAACTTATTGTGTGCAACGGGATACAATATATTATTATTTCCATATTAATACCAAGTTTACTCGTGTTAACAAGCGCTACCCGTCGGAAGGCAGTGGGGGTCTCTAGACTCCTTGACGTTTCATGACCTCTAAGTTTTTCTTTCTTTCTTATTGTTTTACTTCTTCCGTTGTAAGAAAAGCTGTTAGTTAATGTATTAAAAATCTAGAAATTGAACGACATCTTAATGTGATCTATCAACACTCTTACTAAGAATATAATGATCGAAAATTCGCAAATGCTCTACTTAAATCTAGATAGATAATCTGTTCAGCTATTTAGGTTTACATCAGTGACGTAAACACATATAGCAATATCAAACATACATATGGATGTATAAAGATTGCCTGTTCATACTATGAGTCGGCTGATCTGATATAGAAGTCTAATAGGCATAAATAATTAATTTATACAAACGTTACTACGTACATAGAATTACTGAGAAGAATGTCCTAAGTGTAATTCATTAACTCAGCGTTTCTCATATGGTGGGTCGCGACCCGGTACCAGGTCACGGTTAGAAAACTATCGGGTCACGAAAATCTCGCGTAGATCTAATATTTTTGGGATGCATTCAGTTTTAATACGAAAATAAACAAAATCTGCCCCAGAATTTGTAGTCGTCACGTTTGCAGTTTGTTCTTAAAATAAAGAATATAATCCGTTTAGGAATTCCCCAAATTCAATATGTAAAGAAAAATAGTGGGTCACGCGAAAAAGTTGTATATGAAAATATTGATATGTTTTTGTCATAACATATTTTCAAAAAAATTGAAGGATATAATACTAAGGATAAAAACTGGTATAACCAGGTTTAGCTATTTCTAGAGACAGGTTAGTATCTCTTAGTATGTATTAAAAGGGCAGAAAACTTGTAAAAAATTACATGATAAATAAACATTAGTGGGTAGTAAAGGACTTTGAGAAATGAGTGCGGAGTATGCTTTTTATTGGAAAGTCTCTAAATTAACTGCGTTTTGGTATTCAAAACTCGTACTAGAGATAAAAAAAATAATCAGCAAGTAGATCACACCGGCCAGAACACTAGCAGACCGTAAAACTAGATATCGACGACATAAATACATTCTAAGTAAGTTCTACATGAATCCTTTTTGTGTATAATTGACTATAAAATGTTTTAAGATGTCCATGGGCGCCGGTAGGCACTTCGGTGCCTGCTGCCTGATTGTCTGCCCCTTGTATCATAAAAAAAAACACCTATTATAAATTGATGTTAATTTTAATTATTCATTATTTTTACTTCAATTTGACAGCAATTAGGGGTAGGAATGACCGGAAGCTGGGGCCAAGTGAAGAATTAATGACTAACACCACCGATCAGGCAATTTACGGGAATTCCCGTTCGATATGACTTACGTTGTCTCAATTAATAACATTACCTCTAGTTTTTATTAAGAAAAAACAGCTGTTTCTCGTTACATCGTACGCGTAAATTTAAACTTGCATTTAGATCTCCTTATTCAGGCACTATTTAAGGGCCAAGGGGGTGCAGGGACGAGCAGATCCCCCTCCCCCCCAAGAAGTTCCAAAAATGTAGCCAAGTCCAAATAAATCAAAGTCCTGAGTCTATTTACATGAATCGTTAGACCGATAAAGTAAATCAAATTACTTTCGAATCTCAGGTAGAAATTTCAAAGAATGTTCTTTGTTCACCTGTAGTTCTATATTGTATTTAAAATTCATACTTTTCCATCCTCTATTTTGGGCCCCCCCCTCCCTCTCTCCTCCTCGGCTCATGGCTAGTCAGCGGCTGACGACACTCATGGCCCTATCGAATAATCCGTTCTTAGCAGATGTCTACAACTATAAACTAACTCCCGGCCAAATTCCATTTCATCCAAGTAATCTTTCGTTTATATATATTTAGATGTTTTTTTTTCTTGAGGCTAACGTACGTTATCAAACTAATAAATAATCAATTGCGCTTACGTTTTCATGACTCCAGACGTATCCATCAGGATTCGTCACTGGGAATATATACCAGTCGTAATCACGAGCGGCTGCTCTGGTTTCCGTATCATTGCTTGTTAATAGCTCATTGATAATATAGCATACAGCAGATGTGGTGATCCATTCCCTAGCGTGCATAGTACCTTCTGCGAAGATAGCTTTTCTGCCTGGACCGTGGGAAATCTTGATTCCTCTAATTTCTCTTCCCTCGTATGATCTTCCCCCAATGATACTAGAAGCTACATTGCTATGAGCAGCAATCATATCGTCTACCCAAGAATTAACGTCTGCAAGAGTGTAATAAGCATCCCAGCCCATTCTAACACTGCTGCGCATGTAATTTGCTACTGGTTGTCTTTCTATGATTCTGCAAAGAAGAAATTGATGAGGACTTAATGCCATAACTTTCGATTGCGTACACTTAGAGAGTAGATTTTTTTATAGCTTTGAGGGACTGTAAACTTGAATATATAGTATTCATATCAACTTTATAGCTCAATACGTTCCTTAGAAAAAGGGTCTTGTTTGACAGACGGACAACGAAAAGATTCTGTAAGGGTTCCTTTTTCGTTTGAAATTGCGGAACCCTTATTACGGAAAAAGTTTCTGGACCCTTCCCTTAATTACTCAGCCTCTGCTCATTTAATATATTTTTTTAAAGTCAAATAATTAGTTAATCTTTATTAAATTACTATCTTTAACTAGCGGACCCGGTAGACGATGTCCTGAGGGAACATTGAACTACTTAGTATTTAAGTCCCCGTCCCCGTCCCCGTCCCCGTCCCCGTCCCCCAATCGCCCTAAACCTGGACTCTCTCAAAAAGGGGGGAAAAGCACCGATTTTGAAACATTTTTCATTGGTGCTCCGCTCCTATTAGTCTTAACATGATATTATATAGCTTATAGCCTTCCTCGATAAACGGTCTAAAGCTGAAAGAATTTTTCAAATCTGACCAGTAGTTCCGGAGATTCGCGCGTTCAAGCAAACAAACTCTTCGGCTTTATTTATTAGTATATATGTAATATATAAAATTCTCGTGTCACGGGATGCGTTGCCAAACTCCTCCGACGGCTCGGCCGATTTTCATGAAACTTTGCGTGCATAGTGGCTAGGGTTGAAAATCATTCAACATCTATTTTTCATACTCCTAAGTGATACGGAGTCGCGGGACTCAGCTAGTATTTATATATATATATTCTTTCATTTTTATAATGGGCCCGGTGGCCCAAATCAGGAGGGGTTCAAAGGTACCAGGGGGGAGTAAAGGCTGTCAACGCATCTGCGAGCGTCCTAGCAATCCCGATCTGTGGGTGCAGGTAGTTACTTAGGCGAACCGCCGATGCCTTTGCCCCTTGTAATTTGAATATATTATATAGTTTCCATCAATATACAGTGATCCAAGAGTAAAGTTTGTATTATGTACAGAACATGCATGCCACATTGCAGACGTGCGAAGTCACTGGTACTTTAAATATTTTGTTACAACTATAAAAGAATAATATTATTAGTCTCCATGGAAAAGTTTTATTAAAAACAACAACTGGTTTATGCCAGTTTGTAGACATTTTTGTTTACATTGTATCGGTCGACTACAAAACCGACACAAGTGCCTCGTAAGTGTACAATTTTATCAGTCAGGTAGTAAACACTTCACTTCTACGATATTTCCTGAAAACAAGTTTTTCTTCCACCGTTTTTATCATAATCCTAGGCTTAAGGAGTTATATCGCGTTAAGTGCCTCATGAAAGGCTACATAAACGTTGATTCGTAAATAGAAAGATTATAAATGAAGGTTTATGCGTAATTCTATAGTCACTTTATATATAATAACATTTTACGGTAGTCACGTAGTGACATTAATAGGGACTCGCTCAGTATTAATGTCACGTATAGGATATAAAAGAAAAAAACTGTACAGTTTAAACTGCGCAGTTTTATCGATACGTGTGTATGAAATATCGTTGTCGATTTGACTGCATAGTTTTTTCGCAACGATTTAACAGAGGCCCAAGCACGAACATTTCAAACCGTTCAAATAGAAGATTCGACTTTGAAAATATTCGTGCTGGACACACATCGGACCCTCCATAGTGTCAACGCGGGTTGTATTAGCATTGAGTAAAAGCGTGACAAGATAAAGACTTGCTCCTGTGGGCCCAGAACGAATATTGTCATCCTAAATACAGTCGAATCTTCGTATTAGAACGGTTCGAAATGTTCGTGCTAGGGCCTCTACACAGTTTTTTCGCAACGATTTGACTGTACAGTTTTATCGCAACGATTTATCGAAACGTGTGTAGCGGCTATAACTCACCCCACAGCCACGTGCGCTGGAATTTACGCGGTCCCTCTTACTAGACCGGGCTGACGCTAGGTAGAAGATGTAGATATATATGCCACTGTGTCGGTACTAACGAGTAACATGGGGTTGCTACGCTAACTCATTGGGCCAAATTAAGGACACCTAAGGGTTCTTGCAAGTTAAGGCGGACGAAATCGCGGGAAACAGGTAGTTACAAGAGGTATTTTTTTTGTTATATACATAAATATATAACAAAAAATTACCCGACTGCGTTTGTTGCGGGCTCTTCTCAGGGCAAGGCGTGAATAACTCTTGTAAACTTAGCTTTTAAGTCGTTAATTTCATCACCAAATGATTAAAAAAATCGTATTAATATTATACATAAGACGTTCATAAGAGATTATGGAAAAAGTCTTTTTTTATTATGTTACAAGGGGGCAAACGATTAGGCAGCAAAGTGCCTACTGACGCCCATGGACATCTGCACGACCAGAAGTCTAGCAGATGCGTTGCCGGCCCTT
The DNA here is from genome assembly GCA_024363005.1 of Charaxes varanes. NCBI lineage: Eukaryota > Metazoa > Arthropoda > Insecta > Lepidoptera > Nymphalidae > Charaxes > Charaxes varanes. The sequence goes on along the minus strand of JANCMC010048509.1, from coordinate 98,847 downwards.
AATGACGAGTTTAAGCCACCGGGAAGTCTCACAAACCGAACGAAACGCGACAACAATACCATCATTTGACGTGACAGCATTGCAGCCACTTAACGCCGATCTTATGTAAGAAAGAGATACTGGTACCCGGACGCGCCTGCCCAATTCGGCTACAAGCATGACGCTAGCTCTAATGTAAGTCTATATGAATAAAAGATTTTGACTTTAACTATAACTAGATATATACTGAAGCTAATGCTAGGTATATATATATATATATATATATACATATGTACCTAGTATTATTGTTCATTAACCTTATTTATTTTAAATTGAATTTGAATTCGTCAAATAACCGGTAAATCCAGTTTCGACTCCACACCGGTAGACGCTAGGTGTATGTTGGGTATTCGGGCCTTTTTAAGCGCGAGTAAAAACTCTCTATAGAACAAAAGAACCGCCACGTTGCCACCAAATGAGAAGAATTGTTGGGATAGGTCCGGCTTCATTCCCGTCCACAGATCACTGACATAACATGCCTTCTGCCCAGAGTGCGCCGAGCAAGAAAGAATTATTTTTGTGTAAAAAACGGAAGAAATACAGAGACTTACGCGGCGAGCTCAAAGCGTGCTTTCATGGGAATGATACGCGAGCTACTAAAACGGTCGACGCTACAAATGGATGTGGCATACGATTTTCTATAATACTGTATGTAATAATTCAATGTCAAAAACTCTTTATTCACATAGGCTTATCTTAATGCCAGAGCCAGAGATAGCTCGGTGTTTGTACATTTTTGTTCTTAAAGTCCACAATGTTTTATAAAACTTTGTGCAGTTACACAAAGTCTCCGGCCACACTACGTGATGATTGAAATGATCATTCAAGTGAAGCTATGTCTGGCTCCGACATAATAAACACTTGTGAACGTCATATATCTATATTAATATATAATCTACACTAGTATATTAAGCTGAAGAGTTTGTTTGTCTGTTTACTTGAATGCGATAATTTTAGAAACTACCAGTTCCGATCCGGTCTGATTTGAAAAATTCTTTCAGCGTTAGGTAGCCCATTTATCGAGGAAGCTAAAATTGAACCAATTTTTTTATCTAACTTTACGTGGAAGAGTGGCGGGCACAGGTAGTATATAATATATATATATTTTTAATCTTTGTTGAATATTTTAGTGATTAAAATATACTTATAAAAACCTAAGTTTATGAGGGTTCCTCCCCTGCACTGAGAAGACCTCACACTACGCTAAGTGGGTTAAATTTCCTCCTGGAAGTAGCCGACCTTCTGCGTGTTTCAGAAGGCAGGTAAACAGTGGGACCCAAATAATGTCATTTAATGATATTAGTCGTAAGGTTGAAGAAATTGTAGGGGTTCTGAGGATGACGTCAGATGGCAATCGGTTATCTTAACTCGCTCCACAGCCACATCCTTTACAATCCAAGCAGACCCTGGTATTTAATCGGCATAACGCTAGGAATAGAAAGAAATAGATTGCCATTTACGAAACAGCCGCGGGCCATAGGGAGTAGGGTCGCGGGCCACAAATGGCCCGCGTGACACGCGTGACCCAAAATGACATTAATCGGGTCCCACTGTTTCACGTGCCTTCCGAAACACGGAGAAGGTCGATTATCAAATATAAACCAGTGCTAGAATGGGTCACCCATCTACCACCAGGTCGCAGCAAAAGTGTCTTGCAGTCAGTTGAATGTATCGATCTTGCCGTGTTGTACACCTTCCTCGAAGTGGGTGCTGCTCAGCAGGATCTGCCGTGTTAGTGTAACGCGTTGACGACCGCTGTCCTACACTAATGCATAGTAAATTAATTTTTCACCAGCTTAAAAATAAATTTTCAAACTAAGAACCAACACCACTTTATAATCTCAAGCTAGCTTATTATGCTCGAAACGAAATTAAAACACAACTCTATAAATCCACTGCGCCTTGTGTTAGCTTACCGAGTTTTCTTTTACGGGCTGCAAGTGAGATGTTCATTAGCTGTTATAATTAGACGCTTGCAAAAATACGCTCCACCGGGCGAAATATGGAATACCGGGGATTAGGTTCCTTTTCGAGACGAGTTTGTGTTTAAAAGACCATTTGAGTTTGTCTATCTCGAATTTCTTTTATAATGAGCAGGCTTATAAGTTGATACCTCCCACGTAAATTGTTGTAACACTAACTTCTCAACTTCACAGTAGAGAGTTACAAACATGTAAATTGAGATAAAGTCGTCTTTATATAAAACATTTGTGTATACAATTATATATTAAGTAAGAGTTATTACATTATTATATACAATAATATAATAAAAAGTGACTGTTATATTACAATTTAGTTATTTGTAACGCTCTTCTTTGAAGCTGGGAATTTGGGGTTACAACAACTTACGTGGGAAGTAAAGTAAAGAAGTATCGAAGTACTGTTATGGATAACAGTACAACCAAGGAAAGCCCGCTGAAGCGCTACAAACGGACACTTCAATTCTATTTATTTGAATAGATAAAGCCTTTTTTTATAATATGACAAAAAGGTAACTCCAAAGTATAATCTACTAGCTGGGCCCCGCAACTGCGTCCGCGTAAAATTACAAAAAATAGGTTCAATTTTAGCGTGATGATATATGGCCTGTAGCTGTACTCGTTAAATGGGCTGTCTAACAGTGAATTTCTCAAATCGGACCAGTAGTTCCTGGGATTAGCGTGTTCAAGCAAACAAATAAACCAACTCTTTATCTTTATATGTTAGTATAGATATATATATATAAAAGCGATAGGTCGTCTAATACGAAATCTCGAAAAACCGCGGGTCGTATAAAAATAGAATTTGGCACGAAGATACTTAATAGTTAGTAGACATCTTCCAAGAACTGATTTTTCTATAGGCCCAGATTAAAAAAGATACCAGATTTGGCTAGGCAGGGGAGGGAACACTGGCAGTGAAGGTTAGTGTTAGTGATCACTATAAAGAGCGCGCTTTTTAAACCTACACCTCTGTCACAAGCCCCGGGTACTGCTATGGTTCTTTCGTTTGCAACGTGATGGACCCGGCACCAGCGCACGGTGAATCCATGGAATGCTAAGAAATTCGTCTCGTCTCAATTATTTATAATAAACAGTAAACCAGTTTCATTCTTCATATTACAACTTAAAGTGTTGCAGTTATATCACAAATTTAAAAAAAAAATGTTCTTATATAAATTTCAGCGTCGATTTGTAATCATTTAATGTGGGGTTAAATAAAGTAATAGGTATTTAGGTAGTGTTACATTATCTTTAAAGTTTCGTAATCCCTGATGAAGGCTATCTCGGGACTTAATTTTATCTCAGCTCGACTTGGATCATAAGTTCTAGATTAGAAGAATTTTAACCAGAAGCAAGTAGTACGTTCATGTGAAAATTTTTCACCGCATAAAAAACGGCACGCAACGTTGTCCGCTAACGTGTGGCGCTGCATCATTATCACAATGGAACGCGTATTCCAAACTGTTCGTATTTTTAACGTTGACAATAAATATTCACACGCGATGGACTACAATTATGAACCAGTAAACTAGAACAAAACCATTTTGTATAAAGATTTGTACTCAAACATAAATAAATGATTCTCTAAATAGTTCTTAAATATGGTAATAATAATAATTATATAAAATCACTGTTAGTGTTGCTTCACTGATATCTCTAATCATAATAAGATAAATAAGAAATTGAAATATGTTAACTTGTGAGGTAATTACTTTTATCTATATCGAATATACTTATAGATGATGCTAAATCATCCACCTGCAATATTGGATACTTCGACTGCGATATCGCCGCGTGTGCGCCGTTGTGCGCCGCGCAAACAGGAGACAATGATTGCTCTCCCTGATCAAGTAATGTTAATGTAGCTGCAGTCTGGGCTGCAATTATATAATTAAAAAAAATTGTAGTAGTTTCAATATTTCTCAAAGTAACCTCAACTTTGTTACTCTGTTAGAGTTTATTCAATCCTTAAGATGTTTTTATTTCTTTATTATTTGAGCAGAGTACTCTAGGAGGAGGAGGAGCATTTGTTTGCGTGGAAAATTACAGGTTAATAAAAAATAAATTTCCAATGACAACCCGTCCAGACGCCCACCTGTCCGCGGGCCAGATGACGGCCATGGGGGTTTCGACTCAGCGCAGCACTTTCATCACGTGGTCGCGTCAGACCGGCAAACCCTTCCACCGGTTCATCACGTGGAAAGATCTCAGAGCTGACGAGTTGGTGAAGCAGTGGAACAACTCCTACACTTGGAAGGTATGTTCCTTCTTTACAATTAGCTGCGGCGTTTACTTAACGAACCCTAATTATTTTGCTAAAAGTGGAGTAATGTAAGCTTATTTTCTCCTAAATTGCCACTGACAGCTCCAACCCTTTAATTAAAGATTATCCGTAACAAATATACAAAACTTGTAATGTTTTGAATAGGAGATAGTGGATAATAGACTTAAATATATGTTACGAGATTCAAGTGGCGAAGGGCAGGACACTTGGCCAAATGTGGTGATGGCAGGTCTACATCGAGAGCATAACGCTATCGAAATATCGCCTCTAGATACGACTTTTATGGCGGGCAGCTTTTTATTTGACACATTTTTAATTAACTAAATAAATAGATATATGAATTATGCACTAGGGTCCATGTTCCTAGATGTTTTTAAATAAAATCTCAGTTTCAACTCACTGGTTAGAACTAATTTTCTCATTGGATGTACAGGAACCGAGTGTAACAAGCCAACTAAGTTTGACTATCGGTCTCATAATAATACGAAAATTATGGAGATTCTAATAAAGAGGACCATAGACCATATTCTATGAGGGGGTAGTTGAAAAAGTGGCCTTTTTTTTTTAAAGAATATTAGTAATACTTTTTAGGTATGACGAATATTCCCTTTTCCCCTCCTACTAAGCTTAAATAAAAAGTTTGTATTAGGAGTGGGTGCGACAATACCCCAACAGCGGTGGGATTTGAACCGGGTACCTTTCAGATTTCAGTCCATACTTTACACCGTTGAGCTATTGAGGCTCTGAACGCCACCGTGTGGTATGTATCTAGAAATGAATTGACCAATTCCAAACCTTCAAAATTCTTTCACATTCAAATGTAGGAGCCCCCCTTTTTTGCGGATTACGACGGACACTTTAATACATCGAGATGGTCCTCCTTATTAGCGTCTCCATAACTGAAATATATAACGAATTTATTTCTTTCAACAGCAGATTTTACTTCTAAAGTAACTTTTGGGAATGTTTATAGACGTAAAACCTCAATGTAGTCATAGATAATAGATATATTTGCGCTCCCAAGGAGGTTCGTAAAACGTCTTCCTATTAGGACAATACATATAAGCCAACTTGAGTTTGACCCAAGAAATTTTATATGAAACATCTAAGACTATGGCTGAAAGTTGAAAACAAAATAGTATTTTTTTTCTCTTATATAAAAACCCATTTTGGGGGATAAATTACACGGCCGTGTACAATATTATAAAGCGCCAAACTTTTTATCGAGTGCATTTTACCTTAGCTCTGATTTCATACTACAAATGTGAACGTGTCGCCAGTCCACATGAAAATTAATATAGATTTAACTTTAATAGTTCCGACACTAAATATCAATAATTACACAAAGCTATCTACATGAGCCACTCTTTTCTGCTTTTAGGGTTGCCAGTCAAAAATTCACATTAAGCATTATTGATCTTTTATATAATACTGTTTTTAGGTAATTGTGTGTTATGTGTATCAATTTAAAAAAAAGTATAATCTGTATCAAATAGTATCTATCAACGTTAACGTTAACTTATCGATGTTGAGGAATCGTTAGTACTGCATACTTGATCCAAATTTTAGGTTGGTAATAAATGTTCACTCATACTGTTAGATTCAATGTTGACTTAAAAGAGTAAAAATTTGGAAGAAGTGGATTTGTTACAAACAAGGCAAACTACTCTAGAAATTCTGTTTGTTTGGATGACAGTAGAGGTGGCATTTGTCATTAAAAAAAAAGCTGTGCCAAATTAAGTTGATCAAATGGCAAACTAATGGGTATTTTTTTTTGAGCTGGCAACATTAGTGATGAATATAAGACCTTGTCTGGGAATGATTCATAATCTTGCGTTTTGTATACCGTTTATTTCTCTCTTTCACTCATCAGAAGTCACACGTATCGTATCGTCGACATTACGGCCAAGTCGTTTAAAATGGAAGCACGAACCTTCATTTGTCGTTTCATTTCGAACGTAAAAGTAAGTAAATCTGTCGAAAATATTCATGCTAGACTCGATGTCCATGAGCGACGGTGACCACTCAAAATCAGGTGGACCATATGCTTGTTAGCTTCCTCATTCTTATAACAAAAAAATGTAACTCATTCATAATGTATTTCAGTGTAAAGATATAATAGAATATACTTATTCTGAAATCTCTATAATATGCGTTTATTTTTTATTAGAATCCTATGCAAATCTAAATAAGCCCTTCTCTGATCAGGATGCTAAGAACGCAATTCACCATAACCTAAAATTTTTTTAGAAAAAAAAAATTCTATAATTATAAGTTTAGTCATATTTTATTTCTAAAATTAGCCTCAAATTTCATATAAAATCTCATGGCTAGATAAGAATATTTGTTGAGTGACTAGTTTCATATTGTGAAGCAGTATGTGTTCCGCGCACACCTTTCCCATGCTGAATTGGGTTATCTTGATGTATCGCGGTTGCAACACGCCGGGAACCTGATAACGAAGAAGCGACAGGTGCAAAACGTTGTTCTACTCTGCAACACCGGACTGTTTGCCGAAAAAATCGACACTGAATGCATTTAATCACAGCAAGTATTGACTTGATTGTAGGTTGTCTTGACTTTTTTCGAATTTTGATATACTTCTTGTAGCAAAATCTGGCTTAATCTTATTAAATTCTTGCTACAGAAACTCCGAGGATTCATAGCATTTCGCGATAGATGCACATTTCAGAAAGACACCGTTGTTTCAATCAAGTAATCAAACACAAAAATCATCACACACATAAGGTATGAAATATTATACAGAGCAATTATTCCATTCCTTTTTCTTATTTGATTTTAAATATGTTTGTAAAATATTTTTATATTAAATGAAGAAAATGAGCAAACATACGCAAAATTAAGACAGATAATGCAAAAAAAGTAAAATAATAATTTCACTGACAAAAAAATTGTATAATAATATGGAAGTCGGTAGGAAAAGTATGATTTAAATAGCTCAATGACAGCAAATGTTTTAATCCGCCACTGTGGCCTTTAAATTCTTTCCTCATATGAACTTCTGCACTGTTTGAGACGTCCCATTTTCAGGTTTGAGCTGGCACAATGCCCAAAAATAATAAGTCGCGTTTCTCTGAATTTTGCGGTAAGTCTAGAATAGGACACTATTTTAAGAAGTAACTTAATCGATGTTTTTTCTCAATTTTCTATGTATATCCTAGTTTTACAAGATTTTTGTATATACTGTGCCCTAATAAAATAAAATAAAAATAGGGTAACGTAAAAAAATAAAAAAAAAACCAACACATATATTTCTTTTACATAAATAGAACAATAAAGTTGTTATAGTAAAATGTTATATAATTCTATTAATTATAAATAAATAACATTAAAATTAATGTAAAGTCAAATGAATTACAATTTCTAAATGATCGTGAATTAAGGTTCGCATAATTCTAATCGTTTTAATTAATAATAATTTTATGTATGTATTATATTCGATACGATTGCGACTTACTGTACCAATTTGAGGAATGCTGCTACCAATGGTTTGCAATAACTGGTTTGTCTAGACTTCTCATACAATATGACTTCTAAATTAAGATATCATCTATAAACTAACTATTTATGCGCTGTAACAGCTAATTACGCGGTATGAGAAGAATGGTATTTATTAAGTACTAGCTGCTACCCGCAACTAAGTCTGTTGCGAGATTAAATTTTCTTAATTTGGCCCTGTCGTAAATTTCGACGTTTATACATCTGTGACAAATTTTAAGTTAATAGCAAATAAAAAGGTAGTACTTGCAAAAAAAAAATTGAGATCCATTCTTTTATTTCCTTGGGTGCCTCTCCGATCAACGAAGGTTGGCAGTCAGCTTCATATACTGAGTTTTGCTCTTTGCGAGGCCAAAGATCTTGACCTTATCTTGAGCTAAAAAGTCGAACAGTCAACAGAAATAAGAATAAAGACGTCACTAACGACATACGTAGTTACATAATGCGGCACGGGAAGTTTTTTTATTTAAACAATAATAAAACTAAAACTTTTGGAGATATCATTTGATTATTTTTAATATACTTCTTGAAAGTCTCATCTTGGTGGCCAGTGTTGGCCCGAAGTATTCAGGATAGAGCGAGATCCAATTATGTCGCTCCTTTTAATTGCTTTGTTTATATGTTTTAATATAAAATATATTTAAAATAATCGCATATTAAGGGTCGCCCCTAGCTGAGGCGGCCCCTGGGATTCGGCGCCTGGAGCGGCCGCTCCGTTCGGCGTATGGTAGGGCCGGCCCTGTTAGAGGCCACTGTAATGCTCTTTACACTGAGAATCGCGAAAACTAGAGTTTTCGTCCACTTTAATAAGCATTTTCGTATCGATTTTAGTGATGGCATGATTAACTTTATTCTTTAGCTCATCTAAGGTTTTTGGACGATTAGTATACACAGCAGTGATGGGGTTAGATATCCCTAAAGAATAAATCACAGGGCGCTATATCTAGCGGGAGCGCTTTTGACTCTAAATTACCCCAAAATGAGACCGTCGAAAAAGTGTGAGAGGTTCCGATTATAGATCAGATAGTTCGGAAATCGGAACTTCTGTCCCTTTCTACCATTGATCGATTAAGGCTGAGAAAAAAACCTAACATTAATTTTTAAATACCTTTTAAAGTATATTAAAAATTGTTAGCATATATGTTACAACGCAATATAACAAAAAAATAAAGCGTATAAATATCACTATAACGAGTCTAAAGCTGACGTCAATTAGGAAAACGAGCTGAAATAACGAGTGGTTAGAAATGTTACAAATATATAACTACGTATATTCACAATCCACCTGCGCCTTTGCTTGTTAAAGTTGGAACACCGAAACTAATATTTTATGACGTAACACCTTTTTGTTTGAGTATGTGATTATGACGAACTAATTACAGATTCTATACTCATTTAATCAACGGACATTGTCCCTATCGTAGTCTCAGTCGATGATCCAATAGCTTTAGTAAACACCTTAAAATGCTCTCTTTGGATGGTTGGATTAAAGGTGGATCCCTCCCCCACACTGAAGGTAGTTTAATAGGATGGGAAAATATTGTTGGCTACATCCGGAGCACCATGGTAGACTGCGTGAGCGAACCTGTGGGGTTCAGTCATGGATGGCGAGGGCGCCGCTGGGTCCCTCGACGTCGTGTATCAAAAACTGCGCTTACTACGTTTTAACGTAATTCTTTTATATAACCAGAGTTCCTAATACGAACATACTCCATAGTGTTACTTACTTGTACGTTCGAAGCCGAACGTCAAATGAAACATTAATGCTAACGTGTTTCACAACTTATTTGCCAAATAGGGCTAGCATGAATAAAATCATAGCTCGCATCGAATCCTTGACGTTACGGCCATGACAGTCGTGTGAAATGGAAGCTAGAACCTTCATTTGATATTTCGTTACGAACGTAAAAGTAAGTAAAACTATCAAAAATGTTCGTACTAGGCCCTCTGGTTATATAAAAGAATTGGTTATATAAATACGTTGGAACGTTGACAGATGAGTAAGTCGACGATTCGAGTCTACTTAGGATGAAAATGTTCTTGCTAAGACCACAGGAATCAAGTCTTAATCTTGTCGCGCCTTTAATCAATGCTAATGCAACCCGCGTTGGCGTTAAGAAGGGTCCACTGTGGGCCTAGCACGAACATTTTTATCCTAATTGAAGTCCACTCGTAGACTTACTTTCTTTGGAAATGTTCGTTCTAAGCCTTCAGATTGGAACTTTTGTTATCGTATCTGTCGATATCATCGTACCTACGTTATTTGTGATTAAAAATGTACTGATGAAAGCCCATATAAACACTTAACACTACCAGGCCAATAAAGATAACGTGTCGTCCCCATCAAACACTCTAACATAAACCAGCGAAGTTTTTAGGTGCCGTCGGCTAATTCCATATAATTGCGTCTGTAATTTGGGACTGCGCATGTGCTCGTAAAGCAGACAAATAGGCTTTATCGTTCGTAAAATTATAACGAAAGGGAATGAAGCGTCAAGTGAGCATGTAGAGAAGCGACAAGACAAAAGTAAGACAAAATAAGGTACGTTTAGACTAAGCGTTTACACCAAAATATTGACAAGCAAAACAGTAAGATAAGAATTAGAATCTTTGTGAACGCAGACAGAACAACAAAAGAATCATCTACGCCGGTTAAACCGAAAAAAAAATATTGAGTAGGGGTAAAAGGAGCATTCGCTCGTCTGATGTAAATCGGCTTTCAAAAACCACTGTTACATGGCGTCTCCAATAGTGTCCAAATGATGATCTGATTTAATTTATACAGAAAAGGATTTTGCACAATTAGAAAAATGACTTAAGAATGCATTCAATTGGTCGTTCGTCTAGTTATACAAGGATTTTTTTGACTACGTATGTATACTTATTAAAACAAGAAGAGTTATTGTTATTGACGGAAGTAAATCTTTACGCAAATTAAAATTAAAAAAGACTTGAAAAAAACACTGTGAATGCTATACAGAAATAGTTATATCGTTAAGCTGAGGAAGTGACCTTCTTAATTTAAGTAGAATAATATAATTAACATTACTAGAGATCGCCTGGAGGTAGAAATTCAGCCACAAATCTTTAGATTTGCGTACTACATGCTTATCTAAAAGTGTTAATTCTTTGTTCAATGACATTGTAATCTTTGACAATAAACATATTTATTTGTCAAATATTACAGTAAAATATGAAAAATAAAATACTGTTAAAAGTTGTCCTGTAATAACATATAAATTTTCTACAGGTCGAGCTCCAATGTAATACAAAGCGCGATATGTGTTCAAGTCACCAGTGCTTACGCTATCTGGAAAAGGCTTTTCCTAATTACTTGGGGGGATAACAATAGGATGAATTAAAGGACAATATGGATTTAAATGTGATCATTGAACCGTCAACGGATGAGGTCATTGCTCAGCTGTACATTATATCGGACTGGAGGAATTAAAAAAAAAATAGAACCACCGAAGCTTCAATTCAATCTAGATTTCAATATTTCTCACAGTTATGTCACATTAAATGAATCTGTATAAAATTTGGTCCTGTCTACTAGTTTACCTTAAACTGATTCGTTGTTATTTCGTTTAAACGTCAAGGTTTTATACTGGTGTAACCAGTTACCTTATAGGTTAAGAGCATTATATAAACAGACCCTAAGAATTTTGGCACTAAACAAACAAATGTCGATACCTCCCGCGTAAATTGTTGTAACTCTAAATTCCCAACTTCACTGTAGAGCGTTACAAACATAAGAAATGGAAATAAAATCGTCATTATATAACACATTTGTGAATACAATTATATATTCAATAATGACGATTACATTATTGTATGTAATGACGTATTAAAACTTGACTCTTATACTACAACTAGATGTACCCCGCGTCTTAGTCCGCGTGGGCCACTTTTATCACTTAGGGGCTTAAAAAATTCGTTTTGGATAAAGGTCAATATCATGTTTATAATAAAAACACCTTCGCAAATAATGCATTGTTTTAGAACACATTTGGTTAGCATAAAAAGATTTATGGGGAGCCAACCTTAAGAGATAGACATGTGCTGTTGCAGACTTTTATTTAGAACTTTTAAGGGCGAACAATTTTGTCATACATGGTTTTTGCGAAATGTTAACCGTTTACGCAGCGCACGCTGCGGAAGTTCTCAAAAAAGAATAAACCGCCGATTTTAAAACATTCTTCATTGGTGCTCCGCTTCTATGAGTCTTAGCGTGATGGTTAATAGCCTATAACCTTTCTAGATAAATGGGCAAATAGGACCAGTAGTTCGCAAGAGATTAGCGCGTTTAAACAAATAAATAAACTCTTCAGCTTTATATATTAGTACAGATTTAGTTGTTTGTAACGCTCTATTGCAAAGTGGGAATTTGGGGTTACAACAACTTACGTAGGTATCGATGTATTGGTTACCTTTTTATTGATCATCAACATCATTGCGTATGGCATCCTGCATGGATCACTATTAAAAGTGCAGATCCCTCAATCAAACCGCTGCTGTTGGTGTAAAAGAGTGCAACTCAGATATGCCGCCATGGAAAAGACGGAGAGGGATCTCGCCACATGTGACAGGGTTTAATCTGGTGCTCCGCAGTCACATTGTGCTGAATCTATTAATCTCCATTGGCAAGGTGATTCGATTTTCCGTGGTTGGTCCGGAATCTGTTTACGGTTGTCCACAACTTCCTTTTGGCGTTTAAACCGGTTATCTTTATGTTGATACAAGATACCGTCAGCTGGTCGAAAGTCGGTCAAAAGTCTTTAGATCTATATACAATATTATCATTCTTGTAAAATGACGTTGTTATGTTTGACAATTCAATATACTACATACGGTTGTCATGACCACGCTCTGACACAATATTATAGTGTAATGTATACAGGTTTATAAGGGCAGTCCCTTTTTTCAATAGTCACTCTCTCTTCTCGTTAAGATAATATCATCAGCGTGTCTGCCATTACAGATATTGTACTTGGAATTTTCTATTGTTTCAGAACTTGCTAAGAATAAAATTTAGTAAAAAAATTGAGGAACTACGTATAAAAAATACTTATAAAAGATTTGTAAATATCTCCTTACTTGTTAACTGATCATTTTCAATGTCCTATAAGTATTTATGTAAAAATAGAATGCTAATAAAAATACAACGATTTTGAAGCGGCCTGCCTGTATCTCGGTGGTGAAAAATGTGCAGTGCCCAGACAAGCCGTATAGGCTTAAGGGCGTGAAGAATTTAAGTACTGGTCCGCTTTGAAAAATTCTTTCAGTGTTAGATAGCTTTTTATCAACGAAGGCTATATATCATTGCGGTAAAAAATTGAATCCATTTTTTTTTTACCTAATTTTACACGCTCGAATTCGTGGGCACAGCTAGTTTTATAATATGATAAAGCAGTCGAAAAACTTACAAAAATAAACTAGGAAAAGCGAAATAATAGGTATGACGACAGCAATAAAAAATCCTTTAAATTATGCATTTATCTGATAAAATAAGATAAATAAAGCTTAACAAACGTATTTATATTTATATTGCAAGCGACATTAATAGGGATTACCAAAAAAAGGAAACTAAAAATACAACAATCCGCCATGATAGCTAAAATACCTAGCAGAGCGTATGACGTTACCGTATATTATAAGTGCGTTCCAATAAGCGATCGCAACGTTTTCAAAGTGCTCATTCAGATATTCGACATTTTGACGACTGCGATCGTTACGGTCGCGGCGATAATGTCGAGGTGACGCTTAGTGGAACGCTCTTTTAACATAAAGTGACGTCATGACAACTCATCACATAATCATCATTAGCCAAAGGTATATTAAAAGAAAGTCCGCTGTTTATACATATTTATTATTTCGCAAATATAATATCAGCAACGGACCATGTAACCCTTTGGCCAATGTTTCTAATATAAACACACAAGTCACCCCATTGACACGCGTCTCTTGGGCACACAATATTCTGTAATATCGTAGTAAGTTAGCCGTTGTAAGTAAACTTCAGCGTCTTGAGCACATCCCAAACCCTTAAGCACATAATAATAGGGGATCCTTTCGTCCCAGCGGTTTATAATAAAATATGAGACATAAACACGAGAATAATGGCGTAGTGGAAAGACATGGAGTATGTCGAGAATTCTGGCTTCTAAAGAAATCGCCGATGAATTTTGAGTAGAGATGTTAAGGGTATCTTGAAATCTCTCTTAAGAGATAAGTTATTCCGTGGTTACGATTTTTCTTATCATTGTGTTTTTATCTTTTTACTGGTACAAGATTAATCTATATCTTTATCTATCTATGCATAATAAAAAAAAGAAGTGTATTTTTGTGATAATTAACAATTGAAACAAAAGTATACTGGAAGGAATTACGTAGTGAATACTGAAAATAATTTTGCTTTCATTATAATTTTTTTTTTCATTTTTGGCGTGAATAGCTTTGTAATTATTGGACTAATGGATCTGGGGAGAAAATCAGCAAAGTTCAAGTGGGAATGGACTGGGCATGGGAACGAATGGACCTAAAAGAAAGTTAGGCATCCGTATGATAATTTAATTATACTTAAGTTGAAAAAAAATATAAGCTCTTTTTAAATATTGTGTAGTGTTGAAATCGGCGTTTGAACCGGGGACTTTTTGGATTTCACCCTGTCCTACAACATAGAGTTATCGAATGGGAATTTTCCTTTAAAATAAAATTCCCATTCTACAACCTCGAATCGTCACGAACGTAAATCACAAGCGGTACTTAAACTCGCTCAAGTTGTGAGTTTGTAATACAAGGATATCCCACCTGGCGAGTTTAGAGACGACCTTACCCAGGTGATGGTCACCTATTTTTAGTCTGACCCGCTTGACGCTCGCTCCTGAATGAAGCTATTTAAAGCCACGCTTTGAGTTTCAGAGCAATCTTATTATGTACCTACATCAATGTTTGAAGATTTACTAGATCGTCGTAGCAGCTAAATTTATTGCACACTAGCAGGTACCCGCGGCTTCGCTCTAGTGAATTTTGAGGGTTTTTATTTTTTTATGCGTAACACTAATTATTTAAGTGAAAGAAAAGTATGTGTTATCTTTTTTAAAATCAGCGGTCGATCCGTTAAATCTGAATCGGTTTAGCCGTTTCGGAGATTACACCGAACAAACAGACAGATAGACAAAAACGTTTTAACTTGCGTTTGTTTGCTGTAGGTACTGTAAGTATAGTCATATGCTATTATTATTTATTAAGAGTCTTAATTTTCCAATGCAGGGCAACTGGCGTCCCTACCTTCTTTCCATAAGGTTCTGTCTAAGGCTATGCGCTACCAATCTCCAATACAACTAGCCAAGTCACTCCTCCAACTCATTTTTGGTCTGCCGCGATGTCGTTTTCGATCTGAGATCCATAAAGTGGAGTCTTTGGCCCAAAGATCATCCGACATGCGGTAGGCATGTCCAGCCCAATCGTTCTTTAACTTAGCAGCTGTTTGGGCTACTTTGGCGATTTGTGTTTTGAAGCGTAGCGTTGTGCCCTTTTTCTGTCGGTAAGCTAGAATGCTACGCTCCAAAGCTCGCTGGTAAACGCTGAGGATGAACTTCTGTTCCATGGTCAACGAACAGGTTTGAGCGCCATATGCAATTTTTAAAAAAGAAGAAGATGTATAGATTACGAGCATTAGTGAATAAAAAATTACTTTAAATAATATTTTTTTAATTACTTTATAATATCGTAGTAAATATAGGTCATATTTTTTTTAACCATTACATAGATTCGTACATGGTAAATTCAGAGAGTAAAGCGCATTCCGAATAATATTTCAATAACGGAAAACAATAAAAACGAAAATATTTCCATTTTCGAGTTTCCAATAGCTGGATACAATGAACGTTCATTTTATTCGGTTAGTGCAAATATTGAAGCTTTTGAAAGTTTTAAAACCGGTAGTAACTATTGAGAATTGGGTGAACGATTTTCGGATGCGTGTTCATTGTAATAAAATATATGTGCATAGCACTCACAATCAATGGAAGCGAAACCTGAAAATATCTAGATAATTTTCCATTTTTTTCGTATAATATATTATATATAATATATTTTGCCGGCGCGCCCGGGTACCAGTACCTCTTTCTCACATGAGATCGGCGTGAAGTGGCGGCAATGCTGTCACGTCTAGTCACTTTGTGATATTAGTCGTAAGGTTGTAGAAATCGTAGGGGTTCCGAGGATGACGTCAGATGGCAATCGGTTATCTGAACTCGCCCTACAGCCACATCCTCTACAATCTTAGCAGACCCTGGTATTTAACCGGGATAATGCTAGGAAGAAGAAGAGGAGGTTAGTAATGGCCGGCATTTGGGTCGACCGCTAGGTTGAGCAGTTCTTACCGCGGCTGGGTGATAGATAGGTGACCCATTATAACGCTGGTTTTCTAAATTTCCAGACCTCCTCCGGGTTTCGTAAGGCACATAAAACAGCGAGTCCCGATTAATATCACTGACATTAGTCGTGAAATTGTAGAGATTGTGGGGGTTCTGCAGATGACGTCAGACGGCAGTTGGGCATCTTAACTTGCCCCATAACCCATAACAGAGTATATACTCTGCCATTTAAGCGAAACCTGGTACTAGACCAGGGAACGCTAACGCTAGGAAGGAGAAGAAACTATGAGGCTTTGATACGAAACTGGATAGATTATTATTTACTAGCTGTTAGACACGCGCGTTAGGTGAATTTTTTGAAAATTTTAATAGATTCAATTTTTAACGAACCTGTCAAATTTCAAGTATGTAGCAAAAAATGAAGTCCTTTTGCATAAGATTTCAACGCATATTTCACTCTTGAAATTTTATTTTCGCGATAAAAAGTAGCCTGTTCATTCCCATGGTTCAATCTATCTCTATTGCAAAATTCATCAATACTGATTTAGCGGCTCAGGCGTGAAAACTTAACAGATAGAGCTACTTTCACATTTATAATATTAATATAGTAAAAGTAAATATAGTATTGTATATAGTAAATCGTAAGTGTAGTAAATAGTAATAAGATATAAGGAGGATATAATAGGAGGAAGATATAAGGAGTAAGTTTATACGATATCTATGGTCAGAAGAATAGATAGATAAAGTTAACCCTATTTGATGAATAGTTACGAAATTTATGGAATGCATCAGAAACACTACAAATAGCTTTATTTAACAAAAAAACTTAAATAATAAAGCTATTTGTAGTAGAAAAGAATTAATGAACGGGACCACAAGTGACACTAAAAATTTTTGAAACACGCATTTTAAGGAAATAAGTTCAAATATATGGGATTTAAAATGCAAATTTAAAGGTTTATTAATTTAAATGAAATGATAGAGATTAAAGAGATTTTTTTCGACGCCCAAAAGCATCAATGAGAACGGCTCAGTTAATTAGAATGTACCCAAAGGAAATATGGAGTGTCATGAAATTCAACCGGTATTTAAAAGCCAGTAACCACATTGGTACCCGGAAATGATACTGTCATTTTACAGACATCAAAAAAGTATCAAAATTCAGACGAGAAAAACAAAGAATTGATAGACATGAATATCAAGTGATTTGCACAAAAAATGAAAAACTGACACCTTAAGTGATGGCATGGTCGCGATTCGTTCAGTTTGTGACAGTTCCTGGTGGCCCAAAGCGCTCCTTAAAGGCCGACAACGATGTTCACGGGTACCGAGAGTCATAAGCAATACGCCAGCTCGTTTGCCCCTTGTTATATTGAAAATATATTCTAAAAAGATTGGTAGTGAGTAAATATTATAACGAAGGAAGGTCGACGGTTTAAAAAAATGCATAGGATGAATTTATACATCCCACTTGCTCCAGTATGCAACATATATTTCAAGGACCTACCAGTTTATACACGTTTGACGTATTTAGACTCGGTTAACAGGTTAATAAGACAATACAGTCACTTACTTAAGAATATATTTAATATACAATTATTGCATCTCGTTCGTTCTCAATTCATCCAACACATTCATAGTTGTGAGGTTAGATGTTTTGCTAAGAAAATTTTGAATGTATTAAGAGAATGCATGCGTCTTATATGTAGAGGAAGTTTGTTGTAAAGCTGTGCTCCTTCAGGAGTTAACGTTTTTTGGCCGAAATGAATTGTTCTTGGTTTAGGAACAACGAATAAACTAACACGTCTATTACTGCGTTTGCTAACCTGTTTAGTAAGTGTGATATTTGCGTTAGTCATTTTGTTGATGTCATAATGATATTATTCAGTGTTCAGTATAAAAACTGGTAAAAAAAAATTCAATTTTTTTAAAATTCATTCATTCATTTGTTCGTCCGTTCATTCGTTCATTCATTCATTCATATGGATGGTGAGAATTATACGGCGAACAGTGAACGGTTGATATAGGTTGATAATGATGAAGATAGTCATATATTAGCGTATTTACGAAGTCATCACCACTTCACTTCAAGTGAGATAGAAATCAAGAGCAAACGAGTATGATTACTAAGAAAAAATACGCCTTAGATCAGAAAACCTTTAAAAGTCTATCTAATTGTTCCAATGAGTTAAATACACATTTGTTATTATAGTAAAATTTACGTATTTTCCAAAACCGCAGGTTGTTTTATATGATATAACCGCAACCGCTTAACAACACGGATTAAATAATTTTGTAATACCGTTTAATGTGGATTTACGTAATAATATATCTTTAGATTTATTCCTATTCAATAATATTGATGCATGAGGCCACCCTGCTTTTATGCCAATCTTCCTGGTCTCTTGCCAGTCGCATCCAGCGACTGCGAGGGATGGGTGTCTGGCACATAGGCAATGGGAGTAAAATAAATTTATGCGCGAGGTAAAGTAGTTCAGATAAAGATAGCATCATGAGGCTTGCAGTAAGAGGGTAGCAGAACAAGGGTAGCAGTTAAAGAATAGCCGTAAAAGGGTAGCAGTATAAGGGTAGCAGTAGATGTCCATCTGCATCAATATGTGAGAACTGTACTAAGAGTGAGGAGTGGCATGGACGTGTCTTACTGATTACTTGAACCTCACTTTTCCAAGTTAATCGATTGACGGAAAAAGGTCCGAGTAGACTAAATTTGCAATGTAGTCGGGTGAATTACGACCAACCGGCGATCTCTAGTAACATTAGAGATATCGTCATGATGAGTTTCTCAAGATTAAGGTGACTAAGAAAAAGAATACTTGCCATAGTTGTTACATACGAGATGTACTCGCGCGGTGTCGTGCCGACAGTCCTTCAACTCCTGAAGTAGACCACCTTCACTTCTGACGAAGGCGCGGTACGACTGCGCTACTCCATGCACGTGCGGAGCGTAAGTGAGACCGGCGCGAGCACCCGCTCCCCCCACACTGCTTCTGTTGACCATCCTGATGAAACAAAGAGTGAGCTTAGATGTCTGCTAAGAAGTAAACTAGATGCTAATCCAAGAAAAGGGTAACACACTGCTTCTGTTGATCATCCTGATGAAACAAAGAGTGAGCTTAGACTACGGAAAGAGAGTGAACTAGATGATGTTCCAAAGAAGAGTAGACAAGACTTCTGCTGACCATCCTATTGAAAAAAAGAGTACTACGTTATTATTATTACGTCTGCAAGGATGTAGATGAGATGTCCATCAAAAGAAATTGAAGGATAGTCTCTTAGGGTTCCATGAAGTTTGTTTTTCTATATACCTAGTTAGTGATGCCTCTCGGCACCATACTGTAGTAGATTAGGTACCTAATATAAAGAAAGAAGATGATGGAATAAGACTTTGTGTGCAATGAAGTTTTTCTTCTAAAGCAAATAGTAACCTTTCCAAAGAAGTTAAAAGTTGACTGAGATATTACCACGAAGGTTGTCTTATAGATACGAAGTAAGTTTCAAGACCCTATTGCAAAGAGTATGAAAGTAATGATCCTATAATATTTATTTGTACGTTACCTACACAACACGTAACAATAATTCTTAGTGTTTCTTTCCTTCTATGTGTTTAGACCTTCGGAGTAAGCACGTTCTATTATGTTCCTATTACACGTAGATAAACTAGCATTAAAAATTAACTTAGAATTTACAAAAGGATGGGCTAAAAAGTATTCAAATTAGAAATTGTTATCCCCGCGGACGAGCTCCAGCTCTTACGTCGATTTTAATGGAAATAGTTTTCAAGATGTTAGAAGACGCTGGGCGCAAATTCTAAGGAGCTACTTACTAAAAAGGTTGCAGAGATTATTGAGGAGGTCATAGCTTAATAAGCCGGCATTTGAGTCAATCACTAGATTAAATAGTTCTTACCTATATTACCTATTTTAACACTGGTTTTCAAATATCTGACCGGAATTCGGTAGGCACGTACAACACAGGGTCCGATTATTATGACTGAGTGATATGAGTTGTGAGATTGTTCGGGTTCCGGGGATGACGTCAGATGGCATTCAGCCATCTTAACTCCCTCACAAACACATCCTCTGCAATTTCTTGTGAACCTTGGTAATAGACCTGGACAGCGCTAGGAAGAAGAGGAAGATTTACTACAAAAGTATTTAATACTAACGAGTATCCGAGCATGGAGCAAAGCTTGGTGGCGGTCGGCTTCTCCAAGGTTGTGAGGCACGCTGGGAACCAGGACTGGTTGGCGGCGCGGTACACCTGCAGTTCACCACGACCGATATCGCCGTTCGCTTCACTTAGTCGAACTGTATGGAAAGATACATTCCCATTTTAAGAAATGTTAGTCAGTTACCTCCACATAACGAGATTGCTCGTAATGGAAACAACAGACAAACAATACCACGGCACAGATGTACCTAGTGTGGAGACCGTCAGCAAAATAATAAAAATAAAATTACATTTAATTTTTTTGTTAATAAAGATTTTTTATTTTTATTTTATGTTGTGTGATGTTTTTGCTAAAAAGTATTGTTCGAAATCTCAGAGGGTCTGGGGTCGACAACTCGATTATTGATGATGGACTAAATAGTCCAAATGTGATGGATTAAATAGTCCATAGACTATATACGGTCGCAATTGCGACCGTGTATAGTCTATGGCAGCTGCCTCTATATCGATAGGCTTGTTCCACACTACTCACAGATTACGAAACAGCCTGCCTTAAAGTTAACTTAATTTGAACTAGAATAGAATCTGCGAGACCATTAGTGGTCTCACCATTCAAACTTTACAGAATACATCTTTTTGCACCGTAAACATTTTTAATGGCTGTTAATATCCCATTCTAAGCAGCGATAATTTCAATATATACTTACGACAGTTTCTCTCATCCTGTCCCCAGGGACAGTCGATCTTGCCATCACAAAGATGAGCTTGTGAGATACACCGCTGGTTCCCACAGTGGACGTCCCCACTGCGCTTACAGACTCGGCAGTTAAGTTCATCGGAGCGATCCGCGCAGTCCACATGCCCATCGCATCGCCAATCGTTTGGTATGCAACGATTCAAATCGCATTGAAATCCAGTTGGGCAAACTGCATAGAACAAAAATGTTTTACAGTAGTTTAGTATGGTTACACCGTAATGGTTCTTCTTATTGATTCAATGACAACATTTAATAAAAATTAGTAATTGTACAGTAGTGCCCCTGAAATTGGCCACGTCTGGTTGGTTTTATCTGATGCATTGGTTCTATCTGATGCAGCCATTAAATCCTCCTGTGTGCAGATATTAGGCCACAAAGAGCACGACATGAGATGGGACATCGTTTGCACCACATCACATAGACAGCCCATTTTGTTATCGTCCGTAAACCTTAATGGTAATTAAACAAAAACTAGTTCTACTTCATATAGAAAAATATATAATGAAGACTGTTTAAAATAAAAATACGTGCAATGCTGTATTTCAAATGCTACTTCCCCTACAATCGCAACCAAAACAGTAATTACCGCAGCAGTGCATTGCATCAAATATTCAACGTGTATTGTTGCTGAAACCTGCACATTATCAAAAAATAATGTCGAAAATAAAGCTAGAATCGCAAAGCAACCCACAATTTAATTTTACTGAGTTAGAAAATTGCACAAATTTTTCTTAGTAAGTCGTGAACTTCTGAAACCCAATCCATCTTTCTCTAAATGCCATGGATTCTTTATTATCCCATTTAAGCAAGATTTACTAGAATTCATAATCTGGTAAAGTAATATTGATTGTCATTAGAGCTCTTTTACTTGCTAGGTTACCTGGTTTAGACGCTCTAAATTTGGCGTCTTTCACTTCACGGTTTCCGAGACAGACATCAGTGTCAACTGATTCGGGGAAGATGTCGCACTGCAAGTAGTCTGGCATGGACAGTCCAAACACTTCTAAGAAAAATCCGCATCGCCGCATTGTTTCTGATTGGACAAATAATATAGAAATAGAAAGAGAGCAGAAATTTAAATTGAAATAGAGAATAGAATGGTTAAAAATTACTAACTCCGGCATATTAGGTATCAAAATACTGATTGGCACAAATTTCGTAAAATTGCTTCTGCACTAAATAATACAAAAACATCAAATTGATTGGTGACATGGATTTGCCGGTAACATACTATTTAACTAGTCACTGCAGATAACTCCTATTGGGAGTGTATTTTACCAACGAAACTAGGAATTGGACCCGAGACGAATACCAAGATAGCCTGGTTAATAATAAATAATAAATAATTTGTAAAATGGGTTCAAGTATCACCTTGACACAAGCTTTTACAAGGGCGCACCATGTGACCGAGAGGGCCACACTTGGGCACAAAGAGCGAACACAGGAATAGCGCAGTCAGCTCGTAGCAGCGCACATCCACCACTGCGTCGTAAATCTCCAGATCCTGTTGGAGATATTCTCAATTTAAATATTGTTAGATTCGCAAATTCTACATCGAAATTTATACCAAAGGGCTTTCGACATTTATACTTCATGTTGTGTATAATAATTACGTTTTATCGTCTTCTTTATTTACTACCGGGTATTAAAAAATATTTTTATTTTAGTCCAGTCGTTCTCAAGCTACAACATGACTAAGGGATATAAGGATTCATAAAAAATAAAAATAAAGGGTTCAGTGTCTAGGAAGTGAATAGTATTTTTCAATTACGCAGTAATCTTATCATTAATCAGTACAAATCCGACCACAAAGAACGTATTTTCTGCTTAGAACTCAAAACAGTGCGGAAATGTTGCACGAAATTTCATTGTTGTACAGTTTTTCTTTAACGCACTGTTTTCTATTTTGGTATAAATTTACCACATTCATATGTAGGTTTAATGTTTCTCAGTATGTTTCATATAAAATGTATGCATTGGATCAAAAAGATATTGGCTGAAAATAAAAATCGAAAAAAAAAAAACAAATGGCGGGCTTCTTAAACTTTGCTACATGATATTAGCAATAAACGTTAAAAAATAACCAACATAGCACTCGTGCATTAATCGAGCACTTTGCGCTCGGTGCAACAATCATATATTCGTTACCTAGGCGACTACTTTTTAAATCTCTACAATAACGATTATATATATATATGATTATATATTATTGATGATTATATATAATAAATGTTTGTCTCTCTTAAAACAATATTAAAGTTTGTCATTCGGAGGTTAGGTAGGTATATCTTCTTCTTCCTAGCGTTATCCCGGTTAAATACCAGGGTCTGCTTAGATTGTAGAGGATGTGGCTGTGGGGCGAGTTAAGATAACCGAGACACAAACGCTGATGTGAAAGAGTCATCTGCGTATCGGAAAAGGAAACTGAAAGAATAAATTATCATTATTAAAACTCAAACTGAAACAATAAATTATGAATTTATGAGCGTTGTTCTCATATTTTTAATAGCACATGTGTGATCCTCCTTGACGTGTTCGTTAACAGAGAAGCTTTTAAATTCTGGACGTCAGAATAGCAGTGATTTGCAAAACTAACTTTTGTTACAATAACTCTATTGCAGGTAGCACAGAACAACTGATCTGAAGAGTTGTGTATTTATTTTCCTATTTTCAATATCAATCCTAGTCGTGTAGGAAAGAGAAATTTAAAATAATGATTTAACGAGTTAAGTGTAGTTAACAAACCTTGTCTTCCCTACAGAACTGTTGCCGATGATGAGCAATTTGAACATGTAATCAAAGTTCTGGTCTGCTGCATCTTTCTGCCATTTGATATCACCGCCGCCGCCCATCTGAAATCAACGTTTACTTTGTAGTTCTATTATTTAATCGACAATCGAATTGTTTAATAGGTTAATGAGAAATTAGTAAAATAAATTTTTAAAATAGCAGTCACGTATACTGCCTAGTCCAAATTTTTTTTGCATTGCTAAGTAGTGATTGTTCTCGAACCATTGCGACCTTCAAGAAAAAAGTTCATTCTGTTTTCTGGCAGTACCAATCTAAGAACTTCGGCAGATACATATAATCAGATAATTCTAACATAAATTTTAGTAGTGTTTATAATAATGAGATTCTGAAAACGAATAAAAGTTACACCACACAACTACCTAACCTAACCACACAAAGGGATCACCCAAAAATATTTGGTAGGTCTTCATTAAATTAACAAACCTCGAAAATTAGTCGTTTTAAGTGCACTATAAAAATAACTGTATTAGAAGTTGATCAGGCGGACGAATTAGAAGATATCAATTAGCATCATTAAAAAAGTTAAAACATTAAAACTTCTGAATAGTTGATGATATGAAGCGTGAGTTGCCGAAATCAATTTCAATTCGAAATCTAGAGCAGGGCAAGAATATACTTTGCAAAAATCGTGGATTAATAATACATTACATTGCATGCAATCTGATACATTTATTAGAATTACAAACAACAAATAAAACTTTTTTGAACGTTAAGCTCTCGCTTGACGTATGTTCAATCGATATACGTGTCTGATAGACATGTCAATATATATAACAATCAATATACATGTTTATATTAACATAAAATCAAAAAAAGTGTAAAATCAAATAACAAATAAGGGTGACCGTAAAAGACAGTTTGACAAGAACGTAAAATTTTTGCACAGTACCTCAGTATTTTCATTGTTATCTTCACAATTGCTTTTACCGTTCATGTTTACTGACTATTATCTGTAACACAACCACCACTCTGTTTGTTCCATAAATGAGTAGCATACCAATGCACTGGGTTATTGAAGTTCGAAAGGATACTCGCTAAACTCGCCTCTATTGCCATAGCGTAACGATTTTAAACGTTACTTCACTCCCTACTGGGTCAGCAGAATGCCTTATCTCTCTAACTGTGTATTGGAAAAAGGCGTTTATTCCAAAATATGTAGAATACACGTTTATTTGTTAATATACATATTATTTTAATTCAATTAATGGGCATTTTGATAATGCGTGTGCGTCAACATCCAATAATCATGGTCAGTTCACAGAGAATAAGATATATGTTGTAAAATTATTTTTTGGTTCTATTTTTTTTTTAATTTTATAGGGTTAACAGTTTAATATACGATGACACATATGACAACAACATCACTTAGCATCATAATGCTAAGAGATATTTTAGTACATATAAAATGTTATATGTACAACAACATAACACTACATAATGATGTATGGTAAAAGACTTAATTATGTAGGAAAGGATTTGGAATATACTGTATATCGTAACAGCAATCAAGTAACTAAATAGTTACAAATAATTGTAACAGAGGCATGAGATCAGTTGATGAATGAATCAGTAACTGTTTGAAACAGTTTTTTGTCCTTTTTTAAACTTAGACTTTCGAGAGTGGTATTCATAATTATTATAAGAACGGCATTTAACTGACGTAATGAAAACCGAGCCTTCCCAATTAGTGTATATCTCGCCCGTGGTTACCTCGAACGGGTTGGGGTCCTCACGAGCTCGCTATGAAGCGGTGTCGCAGCGGAAACTAAGCACGATTTTCGTCACGTGACTTAAACACCCTGTTAATAGTAATTAGTGCTTGTTTGTCAGTATTTGCAAATGTAGTTGTTTATGGTTCATCAATTATAATTTATTGTTTGTTGTGCAATTATTGCTCTTGTTCCTTTAGAAAGAGAGTTATAGAAGTGAAATAGACGTCGCTGGTTCACATCCATCTGTTGATAAATAGCAGGACTAAACTTCTGTCAAATAAGGTATAGTACGGGCTCTATAAAACTCACTCACAGTGGAGATTTCCTAAGATGTCACACATGTTTTGATATTATATTCTGATACCTCATCATCGAAGCAAATGCCACCCACATTCGTATCAACCGTGGGTAGTTAATCGATAATTCCAATTAAATGTGTCGTCACGTCCAAAATTTTACAACCTGCGACTTGGCACTTACGTTTGATGTTGCTAAAAATGAGTATATGCACCCCTATCATATAACGGTTCCTCTTAACGTTGAAAGTAAGGGCATCTCTCAATTGCGAAGCTTCATAAAATATTGGTTCCTTAAGAATAAGTACAAATAAGCGCTTCATTAACACTGGTCTCCTTCTTCAAAATAAAAAAGCAGTATTCAATCCTTCCTTCCATTTGAACAACATTTTAGAAGGCAATCTTTTAACTTCTTCATTATTTTTTGGATTCTCGGTAAATAAAACAAAGTTCATATATTTACCTACGATTACGTAATTACATTAGTCAAGTTATAAACACTTTTTAAAGTAAATTTATTTTCATGGAACGCATTTAAGAATAAACGGCTTTCTTCAATATACAGTTAGAGTCGTATTTGCAAGTTTATCGGAAAAAACTCATCTCTTTACATATTTGTAAAGACCATATTTTATCTGCAATCTTAGCATCTTATATTACTAGCTTACGGAGGTCTTTGTTAGACTTTCTTTGTATTTTTTCTTCGCATTTGCTTCTTTAGAATAAATTGGTTTTTCCGATGACTTATGGTTAACTTGTATCGATTTTCATTACAGAATCTAGTCGCCTTGAAGTAACGATGGAAATCATTACTAATTCAACCCACTTGTGTTCTAATTTTGTCCAATAACGTGCGATTGAATTGTTTTTTGTTTATAGGAATAAGTAAACTTTATTTATAAAAGTAAGTATACAATTCATTGAAACCTAAATTAGGTAAGCCCGAATCGTAGTCTAGTCCCTTCCCCAACATTGACAAATTATTATTTATATATTTATATGGTCTTTTGAATTGTCAAATATTTTAAAACCTACCACTACCATTGATTCGAAAACTATGACCACCTATAAGATTAAGCAATCAATTAGCTGGCAACTATTTTCAAAATAATTTCTTTTATACATCTCTATAACAGATTTAAAGCAACTCAGCTCTATATAGTTCTCTTTATAAAAAACTACGGCTTTAAGATTTATGAGAAGACAAAATATTTATGGATTCTGTTATTTATTTGAATGCCTTTACTTGCGCGTTTTACTTATAGGACGAGAAACGGTTTTTTACTTATAGGAACGATTAATTATGTTTATGCATTTTAGGAAAAAAACCTACGCATTATCCCTGCTCTGAAAGTGACAATAAAGGAAGTCGTTATCTATTACATACTCATCGTGAATTTTTGCAAACATAAATCAATGACAATCTGAAAAGTGCTTCAAAATGGAGTTATATCTGTACTGATTTCATAAAATATTCACCACATTTCACTCTCAATCCCAGTCGCTATACATTTGAGTCCACACCTACGCGACATATAGCCCACCCGTTTCATAATCCCCGTTGTAGTACATATTTTATCCCATTTGTGCATACTTTTTGTCCCACCTCAATTTTCAACTGTGTACACGGTGCACAAAGCAATTTTCAAGAGGGTGGATCGCGTCATATAAACCTTTGTTTGTACACTGTAATTATGTTAAGAGGTACGCTATAACAGATCTGGGGCTTAAAATTAGTTATATTTTATAACTATTTCATGATATATACGGATATGTTGTAAAGGGAAAATGGACGAATTATTTAGTAAGGCATGGATTTATAGCGGCTATATCTTCGCGTTTCATAGGGATGTATCTAAATAGTGCTAGAATTTGTAATTCAACTTAAGGTACCCCCCGACTACGTGCAATAATGCACGCCTACGTTGGCAATATTCTGTCCCCGGTTCGCGATCCTTGATATAATTAATAATAATCTTTATTCAGAATCAGTTTACATGCTGAGGTTTACATAATCTGTAGTTTCTTACTTAACACGGAGGTAGAATCTTATAAATATATACGGTAAGATAAAAAACTGGTTACGCTACCTAGATTGTCAAATCTGTGTTAAGGGTAACCAGCCCTCTCTCCTAACCGGCAGAATTGATAAATACATAATTAAGCAACTGAGTGGTGCGTCTTAGTGTATTTATTTGA
>JANCMC010048509.1:6635-66414 GCA_024363005.1 Charaxes varanes | reverse complement strand
GATTAATGTCACTTAGTGATATTAGTGTAAGGTTGTAGATATCTATTTATTTATTAAAATTAGCAACAAAAACTTATTAATTCTTAATTACAGGTAATTACATCATTCGAAATTAAATATCGACAAATAAAATAAAAAAAAGAAACAGGTTGGAAAAAAATTGAGAACAAACACTAAACAAAGGAAGATAAATATTCGTGGGGGTTCCGAGGATGACGTCAAATAACTTAACTCGCCCCACGACCAGATCCTCTGGAATCTAAACGGACTCTGGTACTTAGCCGGGATAACACTAGAAAGAAGATTTAGCACTGGCGAACCCGGCAAAGACTGTTCTGCCCGAATTTGTCTCTTATTAGCCAATTAGCCAATCGCCTTTATGTCTTTCTTTCCCATAAAACGTGACACCGGCGGAACGTTCAATGAATTAATAATTTTAAATGGAACGTCAACCAAAATATCAATGTAAGGATGTAGTAAGAACGACCTCGATTTAATGTATTCTGAGGTATCGGAAAATCTTCATTTTTCAGCATTTTTAAGAAATCTATAGACTTTTCTTTCTATCCTTTCTTCTGAATAAAACTTTTCTGGTATAAAAAAAAACAGAATTATATCTGTCCAGTCCTTTTCGACGTTCAGCGAGACTAGAGGTAGCGCCTTCCCTGCAGTTTTTAATCAACAGCCGAATTGAGCTAGCGCATACGGTTACCGGTTTCTCTTTCTCACATAACATCGACGTAGAGTGATGGTATTATTGTCATGTTTCGTACGGTTTGCGAGACTTGTGGCCTAAACTTGTCATTAAAGGCCGGCAACGCATCTGCTTGCCATCTTGTGGTGCAGATGTCCATCTCGGTAGTCATATTTCACTTCGGTGCCTGCTGCCTGCTCGTCTGCCCCCTTGTACCATAAAAAAAAAAAAAAAAAAAAAAAATATGAGAACCGCCTGGTCGTTTGCCCCTTGTAATATAAAAAGAAACGATCAACGATTGATTTTTATATAACTCTATAGAGTACGTTTTTATTTCTTGAGCCTAGGACAATACAGTCTATAGGGTAAGGTTAAGGTATCAAGAATTGGGCATGTCCTCGATATATCTTAAGAAACCCGAATCTTGACCTAATAGTCACTCGAAGACCTCTTAAGGTGTCGGTCAGTACACTTTATTTTGAGGACCTCTCGATATGGAAATTAACATAACAATTTGTAGACCCTCGCTCTTATGGAAAGAGCTCATATAATTTTTAGGGATCCGTACCTTCAAAGGAAAAATGCACTCTTATAAGATCAATTCGCTGTATAGTCGACTAAGAAAGTGTTTTACCATTTTGGATGACAGCTCCTACTTAAAAAAATTGCTAAGGGATATTGTTAGAAACTAATGTAATGCATGACAAGCAAAAATAACCCTTTTAACTAATTGATACGTATTGTACTATAACATATATGTCGTATTTCCCATATAAGTATATTTGCATAGGGAATCAAAACTTCTAAGTTACTTCCCGTTGACCTAGCATCATGTAATTTGTCAAGAAGCGATATCGTAAAGTACAAGTATAGGAAAAATTCCGAAAACCGTAAAAACGTGGAAAAGAGAATTACTGTGATTTCGTCAAATGAAAAGAATAATTATGATAATTATAAATCTTGAAATAACTTTGTAAAGTATCACGAAATGATACGACGTACGCCGATGAACGGAATCCTTAGTGCGCGAGCCTGTCACGCACTTACCGGTTTATCTAACTATTACATAGATCTGGCTATTAAATAAATAGACTAATAGTAGTCAATGACAATAAGTGTTCTAAAATGCAACGTAAATAGAACAATTTAAAAGCTTTTTAAATTCTCCACGTTGGACATCTGACCAGCCATTAATACTCGACTGACCTTTGGGCGCTGTCAGATGTTTTGTGCCGCGTTCACAGAGTGTCGTTGCGACGGAAATAGACGCCTGCGTCGTGTCGAGACGTCACACCGCGTCATGTGATGCGGCGACCATCTTAGAGGTGGGAGACCAAAGCGCTATTCCAGACATTCATCATGAGGAGCATTCCTGTTTCAGTGCAGAATCCGGGATTCGGTGTGGACAGATGTTTACGTAATTACGAGTATTTATCTCGGGTTCTTATCTATTGTCCACGGGCATCGATATTCTTTCAGGTAACCGTCTACCCGTTGAAAAATTGTTGTATGTACCACATTCGCCCACCTTTGCGGGTCCATTCGTGCCACATGCCCAGCCCATTCCCACTTGAACTTTGCCGATTTTTATGAGAATGAATGTCAAAATGTTTTATGAAACAATAATTTACGTAACATGTCAGACAAAATGTCTGGTACTAACACCATCTATTCCGAAGTAATTCTGCAATTCTACATTTTTAGTATTTTTTATTTAGTATAAACTTCAGACTTTTCCTTTATGTCTTATAAATTTGTCCGGAAATAATAGGGATAAAACAAAACAAACATAATTCAAAATGGTTTAGATGGTTTCTGAATTTTAGCGAGGATAGCGGAGCACGATTGACTTATATATAAATAGAAAGGCAAAGTGGTAAGCGTCAATACCATAAGGCTCAGAGTACCAGTGCGAACCCTTTTGTACAGAAGCTCCTCTCCCTCTAAAACGGACCTCTGGGGGGATGAATCGTTTTTTATAACAGAGTTCCTATGGCCACCATCCAGCTTTATCTTCAGACCCTTCCTACCATCTTAATACAAGGTACTCATCAAGACGAATCATACGACCCCAAATTCGGTGCAGTTACATCTATTCTTTACAGTGTTCCTATGGTGACCTTCCGGCTTCATCTTCAGACTCTGGATACCATTTTTAAACAAAGTATTCGTTAATGCGAATAATACGAGCCCAAACTTTATGCGGCTACATCGTTTTATAACGCAGGATCTATGGCCAGCTTCCTACTCAATCATCAGTTACTGGATACCATTTAATAACAAAGTACCTACTCGTGAAGAAGAATCAAACCAGTTTGAACTTGATGCGATTATGTCATTTTATTACGAAGTTGCTATACCCACCTTTCAGCTCTATCATCAGACCCTGCATGACATCTAAAAGCAAAGTACTCATCAGGGAGAATCATACAAGCCCAAATTCGTTACGGTTCCGTCGTTTCATACATCCTATGGCTACATTTCCTCTCCATCATCAGATCAGTTTTATGTCAGTATATTATTGCATTGTCACCAATAATGCGTAGATACACTAAATTTGAGCCTAATCGAACACGAACACAAAGAAAGTGGTTTTATCTTACTTCCAAGATTTGACCCAAAAACCAAACGCGTCAAATTAAAAGAAGTGTTTAAAAAATACGTTCGTTCACTTGAACGATATACTATAGGTATATTAACGGATAACGTCACCAATTTGATGTTCGTTTGTGGTCATTTGGGCGTATTTACCCGCTTTCGCCGTAGCAAGATCGGTTACACTCCAAATACGAAGTGGACCAATTTTGTAGAGCAAATATTTCGCCCCTTATTACAAACTACAATGTCAATATTGGCAAATTTACTGCGCTTCGTTTCTCTCTTTTAGTGTACTGAAGTGTAATTCCAAGTTTTGTAATTAAACGCCCACAAGTTTCCTTAATGGGGTAGTTATACCGATCTGTATATTAGAGATAGCGCCACGCTTGCAGTCCTTTTGGCCTGCAGCCAAATTGGGAAGACATAAGATCAGTGTTAAGGTGATGGCAACGCTGTCACGTACTAGTATTGTTGTTGTTTTACATGTCTTTTTGATAATAATTTAAAGTCTAATCTGCCCACTGATAAATTATATTAAAGGGCTGCAGTATATTGACGCTACCTCCCTACCAATTTTCAGCCAAATCTGTTCTGCCGTTCTTGAGTTATAAGTGGTGTAACTAACACGACTTTCCTTTATATATATAGATTAACCAGTTTTCTCACTTCATCAATACATACAAAAACTTCTAATTAAGACGGAAACTAGAATTACACAATGATAAAATTTGTGTTAACTAACAACCACGCCAGAAACATCAAATCTTTTCTATAATCTATAACAGTTAAGCATCTGTTTAAAGGACTCAACACTTTTTCCCCCGTTTTTTTTTTAATTACCCTGCAAGTTCCCACCGCTGAACTAAAACCTCCCCCTTCTTAGACCAATCTCTTCTATTCTGAGATATCCCATTCCAGTCCATTTTATTATGTATACAATGCTTTCACCAGTTACTATTTAAGAGCAAAATGGCCAAGAGGATGTCAAGACGCGCTTACTTAGACGGGTTCCGTATCTGATACGCGATTACGGTATTTGTTAAATAACTTCAAAAGTTCTTGACCAATTTCGCTCATATCAAAATTACTAATGAGTTTTTAGCATGTCCTTTCAACGTAAAAAATGTCAAGTTTTTACATCTAATAGTTTGGAAATCCTATAGGGGGGCCACCTTGCTAGCGGACAGACGGAAAGAAACAACCTATAAAGGTTACTTATAAGACTACAGAACCCTAAGAATGGCGTTATCCTTTACATGTACGGGATAAAACTGTATATTTACAGTAACAATTTGGACGTAGCCTAATTTAATGTTGTTATTCTCAATGAATTTTTTATAATTCCTTGTAGGACAACGGAACCCAAAAAAACTTACGTGACTGAGGAGATTGAGTATAACGTTTCCGTCGTACTGCACAAGGCAGGCGAGCAGCTGCGGTATCCAAGGCAGCCACTGCACCGGCGGCACTCCCACCGAGTACTTGTCCAGGGCATCAGCGAGGCTGTTCTTCTCGTCGTCGAAGCTCAGCATCCATAGGACCTGGGCATGAAACAGCAAAGAGGTCAACAACATTATAAAAAAACTGGCATAGTTCATTCCTTGTCTCTTGATATTATCCCAGTCTACTACCAGGGACTACTCCGCTTAAAGTGCTTAGGATGTGGCTATAGGGCGAGTCAAGATGACGATCTGCAGTCTAATGTCATCCCCAGAACCCTCATAATCCCTAAAACCTCAGGACTAATATCATTCAGTGACAGTAACTGAGACCCAATGTTTTATGTGCCTTACGAAACACGGCAGAGGTCGGTATTGGTAAAACCAGTGTTGCAACGGAATGGGGCATCTATCAACGATCTAACGTTGGGCTCAAATGTCAGTCACTGATCAAGTATCGACATCCTCAGTCTATTGAGATGATAAAGGAGAAAAGATAAAGAAGAAAATGGTTCACTTTACTATAAAGATCAACCGAAGCCCATTGACTATTTACGTATTAAGACAAGGTTCACAGATGTGTAGGCAGTTTTTGAATATTATAAAGGAATGGAATCTATTTTTTTTTTAATTATTTTACGCAGATGAAGTCGCGGGCACAGCTAGTATCTATTATTAGGTCATTTACAGGTTTTTCAAAATCAGCATTTACTAATAACACACATTATGGTCTAATAATAAGTACTGACACATTTTGGTTGAGCATATCGACCTTCGCTCCCACCTTTCATTCCTCGCCGAAAGCCTCCCACCTTGGTGTGCCTTTCCCCACATATAGTATGCGAGAGCCGGAGGATGCGCTAAACTTTTTTTACGATACCTTATATTCCATTATCATTAGGTGTGCGCCTAAGAAACGACAAAAAATTACAACTAATCGGTATAGGTATCCAAAATGGTACACCTTAGAAATAACTAAATTAATAGAAAGAAAGGCAAGTCTTCACAGGCGGTATAAGTCCAGTAGGACAATGGAAAATTATAAGGCTTTTACTAAACAGAGGACGAAGGTTAATTCTATGATTAGTACTGCACACGAGCAATATGAGAAAAGTCTGCAAACGCAATTGGTAAATGATCCTAAATGTTTTTGGGATTATTTAAGATCAAAACAAAGCGAAACGTACATCAGCAACTGCTGGCCCGAAAGGAGCAATGACGCAGCTGGCGCCTTCACGCCGAAAGACGCGCAAACGGCACTCGCGAGGCCCAAGCCAAAGCTTTTTAGCTTATGCACAGAAACATCGCATTTCCCAGAACGCTGGAAGACTACGGGCGTGGATTCCCAAAGGCAAAGCCAGCTCGGAAGTGGATGGATATAGGCCAATAGCGATTCTCTCGTCACCGGCTAAAGCTTTTGAGGCTACAGTACAGCAGAGTATCCAAAAATAAGTGGCGCCTTATCTTTCTGATGCTCAACATGCTTTTAGGCCAGCGCGCAACACTACCGGTGATTTGTTTAATGCGATGAACTACGTAATTCCTCATGTTGATTCGGGCGTTCAAGTGGATGCCGCCTATTTCGATTTCAAAAAGGCTTTCGATCTTGTCGATAATGACGTCCTGCTATCAAAGTTAGCAGCGATAGGTGGCACCACTAAATCGCTCCGCTTCTTTGCCACATGAGGGATAGGAAGCAGTATGTAGAATACGCGGGGACCTTAAGTTGCTTCTCGCAGTCAAAGATGTAAATGATTGCGAGCATTTACGAGAGGACATCAACAGAGTAGTTAAGTGGAGTAATAAATATTATCATTTAGAGAATCAAGAACCACTTCACTACGAGTACAAAATGCTCGGTGAAAAGTTGATGCGAACAGACTCAGCTAAAGATTTCGGAGATTTTGGATACACTGTTGCTGAGGTGTAGAAAATGACCAATTTCCGGACGAGTAAAGTTTAAAGTCCGAGCCGCAGGCGAGGTCTTTAAAAATACTAGCTAATTTTTAATACAAGTTAAATTACAAATTATATTCTGACACAATTTTAATTTATTTCCTCGCATTTTTTAAAGAAAAACACTACGTAAGCCTCAGCAGAACCAACAACTGCCTAACTCGTACTTTAATGCGCCTCGGCAAAAGAAAACGCCCTATTGAACAAATATAGATAAGTCAAAGTCAAAATCCTCCTCGCTCAAAGGAGCGTCTCCCGACCTGCATGGTGACGTCGCGGGGCAGCGCGGCGCTCACGGCGGCGCAGCAGCGCGACACCAGCGGCGAGCTCGCCAGCGCGGGCAGCGCGATGCGGTACAGCAATTGCAGTTTGATGTAAAAATATTGAAGGAATCTGTTTCTGATTGAAAATTGCATTGCATTAGGTAATAATAATGATCCCCCCCCATACACACCCAACATCACGTATATATTAGCACCCATCTTTTAATTCAAGTATAAAGTATAATCTTTTGTATTCTGAAATGAAGTACCATGATAACAATATCTAGACAGAAGGTTTGCAGGTTATTTCGCCGCTTTTAAAAAATTGCGCGTTTGACGAAACAATAAATACACGGGATGGCTTACTACACCCACCTCCCCCTACACACTTTCAAGCCGCACATGATTAATGGCCCCTACTTGTAATGCATAAAATGGACATAGGATAAAGTACTTATCTAATTGTCGTTTAAATTTAGTGAATTTAAGCAATTTTATTTTTTTGAGGTGGGCCAAAGGCCCTATCGTTACTGCGACCAGTAAGTTCTTTTTTTTTCACACAGTCACAGGTTGCTATAATCAAAAGTTGAAGTAAAAACTCACAGTAGCGAGTATCTCGTGCCGTTTCCGCGCTTGCAGCATGGTGATCTTCTGCACATGGTCCAAGGCCGTATGCCGAAAGCAGGAACGCGTTGCGAGCAACAGACCCATCACTTCTTCTACATCGGTGGGTTTATTTCTAGATACCTGTATCGGAAACGAATTTAACAGTTTTTGTTAAGTTAGGGCATACTAAGACTTCACATTTCACAAGATCACACTCACACACACACCCAATCACACACACACACTAATTATTATTTTCATTTTTGTTTAACGGTATTTCCTAAAGAAATTGGCTCAAATTGTTCCTTCATTACGGAAGGTAGTTCTCAAAATACAAGATTTCCTAGTTCGAGAACTACTGCAATTCTAATTTTGTAACTGAATTTATTTGAAAATTTGCAAATAAACGTTTGTATTATATATAGTTAGTATATAAATACATTTGTGACGTAAGACTTATGGTACTGTACACAATAGTACTAGCCCAATATTAGTAGTGCATAACTACAGACGTACAAAAGTACGTTATATTTAAAGTACCATATTATATAACAAGTACTAATAACACTTAACGGTAGTATTATTAAAAACATTACAGGTCCAGTTTACACCCAAAACATGAAATTCAAGCTTTTTCATTCTGAACTCATTTAATAATTCAAAATGGTTCCGTACTAGCGGACCCGGCAGACGTTGTCCTGCCCAAATTTTGGCTTATCTACTATTAGAAAATTAATTTATCTACTGTTAGCCAATTAATCAATCTCTTTTCTATCTTTTCTGCTGGAGCCAGAAATAGCTTCATTTGAATGATCATTTCAATGACCATGTAGTGTGGCCAGGGACTTTGTGTAACTTCACAAAGTTTTGTAGAACTTTGGAGACTGCAAGGACAAAAATGTACAAACACTTTGAGCGATGTCTGGCTCCGGTATTTCATAAAACGTGACACTTTCCGAATGTATAATGAAATAATAATTTTACTATCACATCCGTCAGTCAAAAGTTTATCTGAAGTAACGAACAATTCTGCAAATTTCAGTATAATTTCATTGCTTTCTTTTTGGCTTTTATTTTAAACCTTACTTGAAATAAAGCGAATGAAACAAAACAAACAGAATTCAAATCGGTCAAGCAGTTTTAGAAAGACTAACGCACAAAGATTGATTTTTCCGTCCGTCCGTCTGTCTGGCCGTAAGGTTCCCCCAAGTCAGTGTAGTGCTGTGCTTTGGTGGCGGATTCGGTGGTGTAGCTTTCGGGTTGCAGCATTACACCGATTTACCCTCGTATTCATTTGCGGATTAAAGCAAAGTAGTTAAGTTTTTCATGCAAAGAAATTTCTGCTAAGGGTTATTGTTAGAAAGTTACGTAATGCATAACAAGCAAAAATACGCCTTTAAACTACTTGACGTGCAAACGATATTCGATCTTAGCGTGGCAAATCATTTTCTTGGTTGAATATACAAAGTTAAAATACCAAATAATAAGCGTTGTTTCTTGAAGAAAGTTATACAACTATATTTTTTATAGGTACGACTGGGCATAGAATTTATTTCTAGCAAACTTCTTTTATATCGCAGTGAAACAATGATATCTAAAGGAAAATTTTGTCATCCAGATGTTCCTTTGATAGCTGATTGCTAAGAATTCGGCGACTCGTTTTTGTCCCTAAAATAGATCTTTCGCTTTTATACAACGAGATGAACCATGTTAAAACCTTTTACTTTTTTGACACAATAAAATATAACTCGAGCCTAAAAATATATACAGGGTGACATTGTCGCGGCTAGGATGGTTATTTATTAGGACTTTTATTTTTTTTATTTTTTTTTACTTTTTTTACCGAATTATTTTTAAATACTTTTTTAGTGTTCTCATAGCAATAGATGGACTATCTAAACACATTTCTAGCAAAATTAAAAAAGGAAAAAAATAAAAAAATACTTCCAAATAACATTACCTAGTAGTCACATTGCATGGACCGAACACCCTGGAAACCTAATCCTAACCGCGACAATGTCACCGTGTATAATAGTGTGTAATATAAGTAAGTAAGTATAATAATCCATCCACTGATACTACGTGCGTACGTACTATAATTAAAGTAAATATTCAATATAATTAAATATTTACTGTAATTATAACTCACCAAAATGAAGTATGCACACGTTGTACTCACACTGACCACAATTTACTTGAATAGTTGTTACCCAGTCAACGGTCTTAACACAACTGCCTGGCATATCCGATTGTTTCTGTATTTATAATCTTATGAATTACTACCCTCCTCTATGTATACACTACAGTGACTTAACTACCACCTCATTGAATTTATAAAATTAATTTTTAAAGAAAATAGGGTATAAAAAATATAATTGTGCAATATATAATCAAGATAAAAAAAAAGA
Organism: Charaxes varanes; assembly: GCA_024363005.1. Classification (NCBI taxonomy): domain Eukaryota; kingdom Metazoa; phylum Arthropoda; class Insecta; order Lepidoptera; family Nymphalidae; genus Charaxes; species Charaxes varanes. The sequence goes on along the minus strand of JANCMC010048509.1, from coordinate 56,450 downwards.
AAGAAACAGTGTTTATTAAAACATTGTGAAAAAGTAAAAATTACAAATACATAATATTATAATGAGCAAAAAAATGAGTAAGCATTCTCGAAACGGGAAATAACTCATATTTCCTTCGTTTATAAACGTTAATCAGAATTTAATAAGGATATATGAAATATGTTTCGGCTAAGCTCATCGCCCACTTGATCTCTCGGCATCTAAAATTAAAACCTGTGAAAAAAAATTGAGCACGTCGTAACTTAATCAGTAGCCGGCATTTGAGTCGATCACTAGATTAAGCAGTTCTTACTGTGGCCGTGTGAAAGATGGGTGACCCATTATAGTATTGGTTTTCAAATATCCGATCTTCGTTTTTCAGAATGCACGTAAAACAGTTGGTCCCAATTAATGTCAATGAGAGATATTAGTCGTGAACTATAGAGATTGTGGGGGTTATATTTTACACAAAAATAATAAATAAAATTAAATTTTATTTTTCTAACATCGAATTAATTTTTTGTATAGCTATCTATTTGTGACGAACCCATTTTGTCAGGATTCTCTAAAAAATGTTTTTGTAGTGTGTGTGTGTGTGTATGTGTATCAGTCAGCTGTTTGTATAGGTAGCAGCTGACTGATACACATTACACAAACATTTTTTAAATATGCATAGGTAATACATTCTTACATTCCAAACTCGGGTAAGGAATTGAACTAGCATCCATGAGACGGAAGACAGCCATACAGCAGTCTGGGCCAACGGGCTAGCAATTTTTTTTAAAGAAATAGTTTTAATACTTAGTACTTAAGACAGGTTTAATATGCCTGTTTCCCCTCCGACCAAGCGTAAAGCTCGGGTTTGTATTCAAACTCCGCACCTTACTATCTTAATTCTTCCCTATTCTCGCTGAGCTATTGAGGTTTTAAACATGACGGCGATATATTCGTTTGTATACTCTCACTGACGGCCTCATGCCCAGAATAATATGAATGGAGGGCCGCGTAGATAAGAGATCGCGGGTTCGAGTGTAAACATTATTTTTCCCCGTCACCACTGTCGAAAGGAAACCGACAGAATGGAACGGAAAAGGGTCTTTAAAAAAACACATTTTCCACATATTATAAAACCGATTATACGCGCTTTTTTTAATGATAAGCAGCTGTAATACTCGACTTTGCTCACGATTCATTTAATAGTTTTCAAATTTGCACCTTTTTTTACGGAGCGCCAACAATTTTGAGGCCGTACTGCCTTTCTTTTCCCTAAGCCTAAATATATATAGTAGTCTATGTTATTCTTCGCAACATCAGCTATCCGCTAGTGATAGTCCCACTGAAATCAGTGCAGCCTTTTAGGAGATTACGCATAACAAATAGACAGACATGTCACGGCAATTTCCTAAGCCGGGAAGCTCGTATTTCGTTTAGTTATACTAAATCTATTCTAACCTTACTTTTAAAATAATATAACTCGGCGAGTATCAGCTCATAGCTTTACTCGGCGTTTGTGAAAGAGACCCCGAGTACTGTATGTAGCTTCAGAATAATCTTTTTTTTTATAGTTCCACTCCATTGTTCCGCTGTTGCACAACGTAACGCAGCTCATTAGTAACGTACTGTGGGAATAAGTAGCCAAGTAGTGCTGCACTAACATAACTATCGATAATATTTTGCTATTAGAATATTTTTCTTTCGAGGAATACTTTAGATAAACTTATAATTATAGTTACATTAAAATACCCGTTCCCGTTACGTTTACGTTTAACTGAAATACTTCAAACAATAAAACAACTCATAACTACTGATATCTATTGAACTACAAACAAAAGAACGATTGACGTCCTAGTTGTATATTAGGTAAAAACACTTTATTCTATAACCTAACAATAAAATTATTATTTAATATTCGTGTTACAGATAGATTGTACCTATCTGTTTCTAGGTCATTCGTGATTACATTTGTCGATGATTAGTGGTTGGCTTCACGTCTGCCTGGCGTGATGGCTGATAACTGAAGTTTCTCACGCAAGCTGATCGTAAATCGTAATTGCCTCCAACGATGTTTCTTTTAATTTTATTGAATCATAGACAACACATAAATGATTTAACAATAGGTATCGTCCCATCAATTTTATTTATATGTATAGATTAAACATGTTTAGGGAGTGCGTTAGCGGCGGAAAATTCGGGAATCGAAGCGGGTGATTCACAAGTCATAATCAATCCTTTGTATTATTCGGGCGTAATAGTACATCGGTAAAAGGAATAGGAATGAATAAATAATAAATAAATATATACAGGACTATATGACACACAGACATCTGTTCCTAAGGTAGACAACTTAATTCCTGTGCTATAGGTAACAGCGCCTGTTATACACAAATATTTTTTTAGAATAATATATATACATACATATGGATAATACACTCAGACTCGAGGTGGGAATTGAACCCACGGGCCAGCCAAATACAAAAACGGGAATACAAATTATAAGGAATTAAATATAATGCGTATACGATTTAAATATAAGAATTTTGCGTATAACCTAGAAATTAAAAAATGCCGATTTGCATCCCAGATTATATTTTGTTTGTGCCAAAAAAATAAAATATATACGAAAAATTTTGTATATCTTTAACATTGTGTTAAAATATACACAAAACAATTGTTAGCTTACATATCAATGAATTCGATTAGTCAATTTAAAACAATGGCTTTAGTACTGCTTGTGTTAAGAGACGGAAATCCTTTTTATACAGTAATATTTTTATACATTTAAAAAAATATATATATTGACGCCTTAAACGGCTTCTTTTGACAGTGTGACTACGTGATGACCACAATCGCTTTACGAAGAGTGTATTTAAGAAGAAAAACGGCTTGACCCACTTTTAATAATAAACTTTCTTGTACTTGAACCGATACGAGTTAGGAACCTACAAGAACAGAGCATACTCCTTCCTCAAAGATCTGCAACGCATTTGCGTACGTTCTGATGGTGCATTTGTACTTGGGCTTCGGTAGTCACTCGGGTGAACTGCCTGCACATTTGGCCCTTGTTATTAATGGAGGAAAAACTACAGGAATAAAAAAAATGTTGACCTCATAAACGGCTTGGCCTATGTTGATAATCTTTCTTTTACTCGTGGAGATGCTTACGTAGTTCTTTACTGGTAAGTAACGTTAGCTAATTAAAAGATCTACGTATCTTTCGAGAAAGAAATTGCTTTTGTTTGTGATGTTCTTATAGCCGCTGGAGCTTTCGCCTGCAATCAAAAGATGTGGCCGTTTATGTCGCATTTCTCAAACATTTGCAAACGGAACAAAAACCTACAGGGACCAAGAATCATGAAAATTGGCAAAAAGCTATATCTTGTGTGCTATAGGAAAAAATTCCAAAACTGTAAATTTATTTCTGTATCAGTGTCCGTTTCGAGAAACATGTGTCTGTCTGTCTGTCCGTCAAAATCCTTTTTCTCAGAAATGCGTAGAGACATAAATTCAAAATTAATACCAAATACTGAAATTTATAATCTTTCGAAGCTCTGAAAAATTTAACACCCTAAATATATGCAATAAATAAATATGACCGCTTATGTCAGTGTGTATCAGAATGGAAAATGCTCGCACTGAAAAATGAATCAACACCTATAGGGTACTTTGCAAATTAAAAGAAATCCTATGAAAAGTATAAATCTTAGAACATCTTGACAAAAAATACGTGATGTTACGGAACCCTTAGGGTTTCGCCCCGCCCCCCCCCCCCCCCCAAGATTTCCAAACACGCTAAAAAATATTAGGAAATATATATTTTGAGCGAAATCGGACAACAATTTCTGGAGTTATTTTAAAAATATCTGTATCGCGTGTTAGATACGAAACCCTACTGTATAAGCGTGTCATGACTCGCTTTTGGCCACTTTTTATTATCATAAATTTATCTTTAAATTAAATATATTTTAATTGTATCATTGTGCCTGTGTGTGTCTTTTAGAAAAAATAAAATGGCCAAAGGCGTGTCAAGACACGCTTATATAGAAGGGTTCCGTATCTGATACGCTATAAACGTATTTGTTAAAACTTAAACTTCAAAAGTCGTCATCCGATTTCGTTGAGAATAATTTTTCTAATGAATTCTTAGCATGTTGTATCAACATGGAAAATTTCAAGTCTCTACGTCTAATAGTTTGGAAATGATAGGGGGGGGGGGGAGCACCTTACGGCCAGACGGACGGACAGACTGGCAGAGCGAAATTATAAAGGTCCTTTGTAGTACTACGGAACCCCAAAAATTATCTTGTAGGTGGTGAAGCCGATGTGGCGGTCCCGTCGCGCCGATCTCGTGCCGGCATTTGCGACATTCGCCCTCTGCCTCATAGTGGGGGTAGAGTTGGGTATAGTGGCTGGGGTCATACTTAACGTGATTCTTCTTCTGTATCCAAGTGCCAGACCGCAAATGGAAGCGGAAATTATTACGGTAAGTTAAATACATACTAAATTTTAGCTTTCTAGGGCTTCAGAAAGTAGCCTATAGATTTCGATGATCATAAGGAAGTCAGTATTGAAATCGGTGTTTTTGAAATGTCAATAAAATCTTAACGATTAGAGCTATGCAATTAAAAGTTTATATGTTTAATAAGTTCATTTCTAGCATCATATACCGATAGTTTTGTTTATCTGGTATGATCCAAACCCAAATTATGACTCTTCAAAAAAAGAGAAGAAGTAGGTAGGTAGTGCCATCGCGTTTCCCTTGCCTCGTTGTGGGGTCACTACCGTGATCCCAGATACGAATGTCTGGGGGCTCTTTGTGCCTCATAATGAGTTATGAAAAAGCTATTTGCAAAAATCCAAACACCCTTTTTATTTAGTGTTTACTACCCTTACGAACGAGCGAGACTTGATTTTCTAACTCACTTTAAACCTGCGGTGATATTATTAGCTTTAACTTTATGTATTTCACTACTTTTTTATGTGTATTCTAAAATAGCCCGGCTCTTGATGGTATTTTAATTTTTGTGATCGTTATAACCCTGACATTACACGCGTAGCTAATATCTTTATTGCACCTATAAGCTTTATTACATCGACCATTGTGGCCTTGAGAATTTTTTGCATTCAAACAAAAGTTACCTAAAATTTTTTTGTATGTATCTTTAAAATAGTATTCGCGTCAGTTGAATGTTGCATCATAACTTTAAAAAACTTAATGAAATATCAAACATTATGTAAATACAAAAAGAAAATGCTATATCGTGACTTGCTTTTTTTTAAGAATATTAGGAATAGTTTTATTAGGTATGTCTAATATTCCCTTTTCCCCTCCTACTAAGCTTAAATTAAAAGCTTGTATTAGGAGTGGGTGCGACGGATGACGTCAGATGGCAATCGGTCATCTCAACTCGCCCCGCAGCCAAATCCTCTGCAATCTAAGCGGACCCTGGTACTTAACCGGGATAACGCTAGGAAGTAGAGATATACTCTATATACAAAGATTTAAATAAATTGTGGCCGAATTTCGACCAATCTGCGATCTCTAGCACGGATTTATTATATTTAATTAGTTAAGATAATAATATTTACAAAGATTTGAAAATAAACAGAAGGATTGTAATGTGTTTTAATAGATATTAAGTTAAATTGTATGTAATTACTAGCTGAAGGCGATTTCACCCGCGTGATATCAATTTTGTGGATTTTTCTCTTTTCGTGCGGAACCCTAATAATTTTTCTTAAACTGAAGTAGCCTGTGTTACTCCTTACAACATCAGCTAACTGTCAGTGAAAGTTTCGTCAAAATCGGCCCAGCCGTTTCGGAGTTTATCAGGAACAAACATATAGACAGACAGAAAAAAAGTTTTAATTTGAGTTTTTGTTATAGATATCCTTTATCTTTAATCATATCTAATTGGTAAAATAATTTAATTTCGACGAAAGATCGATTGAACCGAATACGTTTCGGATATAAGCCAGCGCTTTTACCACTGTGCCATGGGGTATGCGCGTCATGTGAGGTCTTTAATAGGGTTTTGTTCGGTTCCTTGCAGCGGTCGTGGTTTCCAAGTACTGGGGGAATTAAGTATTGTTCCACAGTGCGGTATAAAGGTCGTCATCCACTGTACTTGTGCGCCAAAACTTTATGCTCATTTAAACTTTTTAGGGTTTCCATATTCCTACAAGAAATTGTTGCATTTTTTCTCCGTCTGTCCGTCTGTCCACCGATGTAAAGACTTGAAATTTTCCAAATTGATAGGACATGCTAAAATTATTAATTATTAATTTATAACGTTTTCAAGTATCTAATATTGCTAAATAATTATTTATTTCTGCAGAAATGAACATTTTTTATAGCAAAAAAAACACATTATAAGTTTAAGGATTCAAATTCCCTCCAAACCACCCGAAGTTGTCACGACGTCACTTTATGCTAACAGTGCGTTCCACTAAGCGGCACCTCGACATTTTCGCCGCGACCGTAAAAATCACAGTCATCAAACGTGGAATATCTAAGCACTTTAAAACGTTGCGATCGCTTATTGGAACGCACTTATAATATATGGTGACGTCACACGCTCTGCTGGTGTTTTAGCTATAATGGCGGATTGTTGTATTTTGTACTTTCCTTTTTTTGTTAATCCGTATTAATATTGCTCGAAATATAGAAAAGAACACGTTTGTTAGACTTTATGCATCTTATTTAACCAGATAAATATATAATTTTAATGATTTCTGATGATTTTTTTTAAATAAAGAATATTAGGAATACCTTTTTAGGTATGTCTAATATTCCCCTTTTCCCCTCCTACTAAGCTTAAATTAAAAGCTTATATTAGGAGTGGGTGGGACAATACCCCAACGGCGGTGGGGTTTGAATTGTCGTCATGTTTATTATTTTAAGTTAAAATTGTATTTAGGCTTAGTAAGAGGAATAAAAGATTTATTATTATTATTATTCATAGGTTAATTTTAAGCATACATTGCACTCTACTGTTATATATAAACGTCTGTATTTGAATAAAGATTAATACGCTATTTTTGAAAATAGCTTCGTAAATAGATCATTAATTTTATGTAATGTATAAAATATAAAAATATTTATTGTGGATTATCCATTTGAGATAGACATATGCCATTGCGGACTTATTTATAGAACTTTTTAGCTTATACAATTCCGTAGTACATTATTTTGTTGTATCTCGTAAGGTTTAGCCAGCGTATGCAAAGTAAGGGCACAAAATACGTTTTTCGATGACATCACGTTATAAATCATTGTAATTCTCGGCTTTTATCTACTACAATACATAATATGTATTATCATGTAAACCTTCCTCAAGAACCTCTCTATTGATAAATGCAAACCGTATGACGATCCGTTCAGTAGTTTTTGAGTTTATCGCAAACAGACAGGCGCGGCCTTGGACTTTGTTTTATATTATGTAAGGATAACTATTTTAAAGTTATCAATAGATAAACAGAATAAAGATACAGAGATCTAAACTATACAGTAATAATCATTATATTTAATTAAGCTCTTCCTTAAGTTAATCTCCAATGGTCATTTCGTTCGTAACAACAGAAAATAAGGTGTTTTCTATGTAGGAGAAGCACTCACCTTTGCTCCTTCGGTTTTATCTTTTCTTTGTATCCCAGAATTTGTCAGAATTTTTTTTATTTTTTTTTGGTATTTTCTATATGGAGAAATATTAATAGGTTTCAAATTAACATTAAAGTATATTGTTAAAATTCCACTTTTAAAATACCACTCCAGGTATGTTTTCGATATACCTAAATTTTGTAGACTAATTATATATATATGTCGCGTCCTTCCCCTCACATGTCATCTATAATGGAAATCATTGTTCTTCGGGGTGCTTATGGTGGGTAAATGCAGACGCAAGTATGATTTAATCATTTATTAACTTTATAACTTGGATCGAAAATTTTGTCAATATTGTTTTGTTAAATCATCTCTCAATTGATTCGAATATTCGAGTTTAGAAGTTGTAGCGTGCGGCTCGACTTTTCCGAACCAGTGGTAGCTTTTTAAGTACGGGGCTGAATGAATTAAGTGATTATCACGCCCACGAAGACGAATACTAATAAATGCCGTGTAAGAGGAACGCTCTCTGACATATGTATATAAATCCCTTGGTCAAAGCATAACGCTTGAACGGCTGGGCCTATTTCGCTAATTCTATTCTTGTTGTGTTTGTTATTGTCAGGAGAAGGTTCTTATGACAGGAAAAATTGAGAAGGCAGCGCGGAATATGAGAAATTTTTAAATACTTACATATTCCAAACATACATACTATCAGAATACGTACATACATTTTACATATTACAAAAACAAATAATGTACTATTTACAAAACCTATTTTAAGAAATACCTTATTTATTCTTGTCAAATTAAATACGCTATATATACGTTGTACATTTTTATGCTAGCCAAAATTGCCCTTTGCAGCATGAGTAACCGATACGTGTATGAATACGATAAGAAATCTCAGTGATACGAGTACAAACGCGATACGTAAAATGAACTAATCATTGTTAGTCATTACTGAAATAAACTTAACTACGTAACAGTCAAGGTCTCTTAAATATCATGGATTGTAGATGTTTAGAGGACATATATTAGGTTTGTAATTACTGAAAAACTAGATTTTAGAAAACAGTTCATTAGAGTTCTTACAAAAAATCCTAATATCAGGTACTTATAGAACTGCCGCCCTCGCTCATCCTGATCGTCCCAAAGAGCTGAAACAAAAACATTCAGTACGCTTCAGTTTTCAGCTTATATGGGCTTTGTAACGGACTTTCCATCAGGTGGAGATTTTTGATTGAGCTGAATTTCTTTTTTCTATATTTTTTTACTACTACACTACAGGACTTTTAACAGTTCAAATTAAAAGGTTTTTGATAGACCCAATGTAATAAAACTGTTATTATAATTAATTGACATTAATTAAAAGTATACGACAATAATCAATAGAGTAATTTTTTTTCGACTATAATGTTGTTACAGAATGCTAAAAATGAAAATAAAAATTGTTATTGTTATACTCTCAAGAATTTCTTTTGCATCGTGTTTGCGATGGCTATTTTCATTTAAGTCTTTGAAGTGTTTTGTAAGAAGTTTCAATTATTTCATCAACTCTAAGAATCTGGACAGAATATTTTCCGCAAAAACACGAGGGAGGGGTACCGTTCTTTAATAAAAATGCATCCAGCTTCGCGGGGAATGATAAAAAGTTCTTAACGAACTTTACAGAACGGGAAAAGAAAAAATGAAAATTTTGCAACTAATTAAAGAAAATCGCATGGGGTGGGGCTTAAACAGTACCTGTCCAGTTTATCTGTTGTTAAAGGTGACTTTCAATGGAGGGGAAGATTCTTCCCAACGGAGTAGGTTTTGAAGCGCGTATGGATTTTAGTTCAACCTTTTCACCGTTGAGCTATCGAGCCGCCATTTCATTGAAGTTGTTTCACAAAGTTAGCGCCTCTCAGGCCATTATTTATAATGTCCAATAAGCAGCGAATGCAAAGTACCGAGCATTATGCACCGACGCGTCCTGGAGTCTCCTAGTCGAAAGGTTAATGCGCACTCAAATTAAATAAGGGGGGATAAATTAAGTCATCGCACGGATTAATTTTAATATTTTTTTTTTATTTATCAACAGCGTTATCAAACATGTTATTAAACAAAAATAGAGAATAACAAGTAAATAAGACCAAAACACAATATAGTAAGCGTATGGTAAAGAATATATTAAGAACCACCCCTTATACTACTTTATCGGTTTTACGAGTAGATTCAATAATGTTGTTCCATTTCGAGGGTTTTTCTTTGAGCGAAACCCTTTAAAATTTTCTTTCGGTAAAATTAAAGTAGGTATTCCTTGTAGCATCAGCTCTCTGGAAATGAAACTCCAGTCGAAATCGACTTTATTTAAGAGTAATCAGAAATCGATCAATTCATTTATTTAGCTTGAAATGAACAAGTTCTCTCGTTGGCGCATAATTGGCAAATAGGTTGGATCCCAACAGCCAGCATCAGACTGCTTTATCATAAATATTTCAATACCGGAAGGTTCAGCAAGATCTTACAAATTGTATTTTCCCGAATTTGTTTCCCATACAAAGAAGGTTGGCATTAAACAAATGACTGAGGTCACTGAAGGGCTCAGTTCAAATCATCGTATCGTATCACTTTTAAAGCTTAACTGTAGTTATAAGGAGAATATTATTTGTATGAAAAAATTGGACTACTTTGTTTACATCTGCAAACGAATACGAAGAAAAATCGATGCAATGCTGCAATCCGAGAGTTTTAATGTCTCAAATTCGTCATTACTCAGAATGTTTGAAGGTAGCAGCGTTAAGGTGGTGAGGGTGCCTGTAGTATAACTTGTAAGCTGTTATTTTACTAATCACCTTACGAATAACCTTTGTAGAGTCTATCTCCTGTTTATTCTTCGATGTCATAGCGAAACGTGCGTTGAGACACGTCGGAAAGTCTGTGTAGTAGTGCTTTGGTGGCGGGTTCGGTGGTGTGGCTTTCGGATTGCAGCATTGCTCCGATTTCGATGTATACATTAGCTGATTTAAACAATGTAGTTTAATTTTTCAATTCATATTATTTACGCCTGGTTCTATCAATTAAGAGAATATTACGCATATCTTAAAACATTCCGATTTAAAATGAAATATAAAAACAATAAGTATAGTATATTATTAGTAAAAAAAATAAATCTCCATTATACCACATACAGATATTCGAATTTTTGTAATAGAATATAGGATTATTAAGCTTCTATGTAACTGACAAATCAGCTTAAAAGTTCACGGAAAACCTCCAGCAAATGAATGCAATCTATCGACGCAGCTGTAAGTGGTTTTGTACCTAATAGGAAAGCGACATGCATAGTCAATATGGGTGTTAAATAGGTTTCTTGAAAAGGTTTTCTTTATTTCTCTGTTCTTTACGATGAACGAAACGATTTCTCTAAAGTGTAAATAATTTAGAGGTCTGTATTCGCATTTATATACATGTGTATAGAGCATGAAATTGTCGTTGTAACCAGCTACCTTATAGCAGTGTTAACAGCTTCAGTGGAAACAAAACTAACCGATACGAACTAGAAGTCTTCGAGAAATCACCTTGTACAGTCGACCAAGAAATTGGTTTGCCAAGCTAAGGTCGAACGTCGTTTGCAAGTTAATTATTAAAAGGCTTATTTTTGCTTGTTATGCATTACGTTAATTTCTAACAATAACCCTTAGCAAAATTTTCTCTGTCTGAAAATCTGTGACTAGGAGCTGTCATCCAAAATGGTAAAGCACTTTCTTGAAAATAAGAACTAGACCACTATTCTTTTTAAAAATACTCGACTTGGGTTGAAAAATACAAAGTTCAGCTTACTGTTTCAATTTTACAAAACTTGTTTGTACTTGCAACGCGGTAATCTCACAACGTTTACAGAACAAAATACTCATGTTATTTTCCCTTCATCATCAGAAAATACGGCAAATTGTTAACTACGAGCTCACTTATTTAAGCTTCCGGTTGTGTGGGATCGTAAAAAGAAACGTGTGCTCTTTGCGATTGGCTCTCCGGCATCTTTTATTCATAATTTACAAAAGGGACGTGTCCCAAACCTCCATCAATAAGTAACACAACCATTTGAATTCATCTGGAAGTGTTGTAGTTATGTAAACCCGTTTCTTGTTTATGTAAACATGTAAGATGTTTAGAATATTTACTATAATTTATTTATCATATTTACCATGAGGTAGTCGAGTTCATTGCATTGTAGAAGAAGAGCCTATAAGTTTTTTTAGAGATCCCTTCACTTGCTAAATTTGAAAAGATCTTATTAGTATATATGTATATATTCCTTTTGAATATAAAGTTATGTTAGGTGTGAGTAGGACAACGTCAGTGAGTCAGTTTAGTCCACCTTTACCACCGTTAAGCTGGAGAGGCGAATATAATTGCAGAAGAACTGCATATTAAACGATGTTGATATAGTTAAAAATTGGTTTGTTATAGTGTATATTGATCGAGATAAACATATACAGACTATCACATATGTATGTGGGAAATTAATAATTATATACTATACAAACGTTATAACAGATAGTCCCTTTTAGAACTGCGTTCATTTCCACTAATACAAACAGGAAATGCTACAAAGTTGCAGTTTGTATCGTCCTAAAATAAACGATTGTCAACAATTCATCAACACTTAGATACTGGCTCTGTTTATTTCTTAGTAATAATGATAATAGGAGGTCTACGTTAAATAAATAAATGAAAAACTTCTAAGTAGGCTTCTGTAGTAAAGTTGTCCATGGGCGTTTATTTGACCCCCTCTCCCTTGATGAAAAATATTTAATGTACATATATGTCCAATCACTTCACTCGCAATCACACATTCAATTTTCATTTCTGTATGCAGTACTTATAGTACTCGCTGTCAATACGTGCGTGTTTATTTTTAGACAAACATAATAGAGGTTCGCTTATTGACGCCCCCTAAATAAATAGGGGGATGTATTTGCGACCGCGAGCACCGCTTTAATGTTGCAAATTAAAAGGGGTCCACGCAAATCTCTAAAATAAATTATTGCGATTGCATCAAATGTATGCTTACATTTTGCTCATGTTATTGCACTGCATTGATAGAGGGACAAGGAGAAATACAATTTGTTCGTTCAATCCAGGACTACGAGTTATCGCTAAGGGCCGATTCCGAAAAGGACTGTTCCAGTTTAAGATAAAGAAATATTTATTTATAAGACTAAGTGTTACAAAATTCTAAGAGTTCAGTGTATTTTGTAATATTAGATAGTTCTTTCTGTAACCCGTAACGCCTTTTTAAATCAAATCTTTTACCGGCCTTAGTTCGTTACAATAAACCTATTTTATTTTCTCCCAAATAAACAGCGCCGCTTTTAGGTAGCGTTGTTTACGTCGGTACCTCAGAGGTATGCGGTTCAACGACTGTTATGTTATTCTTACACCTTCATAGAGTTAGGAAACGCATAAACAAACCTGTGGCGCTTCACACTGACGGTGCGCCTGTCACGTTTTACAACGATTGTGCAAGATTCCATGTCTTTATAAATACCCTAGCTGTGTCCGCAGCTTAATCCGCGTAAAATTAGTTAAAAATAGATTCAATTTTAGCCTGATGATGATATACAGCCTAGAGCATTCCTTGATGAATGGACAAACTAACACTGAAATAATTTTTCAAATCTGACCAGTAATTCCTGAGATTAACGCCTTCAATCAAACAAACAAACAAAAACCCTAAAACTTTATATATTAGTATATATTTCTATACAAATCTTCTAAAAATATTGAGTAAAGATTTAATAAATACCAGAAAGAGAAATGATTTTATTGTAATTTAATAAATCCTAACTACAGATAATAATATTATAAATGCGAACGTTAATTTGTTTCTTGGTTCTTAGGCTTTCTCATCTTAACAAGTCAAACATTTATCAAGACATTTTGAAAGGTCGGGAGACCAAGATATTTCGACATGAATTAATTGACATAATGTACATTAAAGTGCGCGATACTGCTATTAAATTAGGGTAGGGCACGGGAAACGTGTATAGCATTACACGGCCAACACGAAACGTCCGCTTTACAGTGCAATTCCGCGGAAAAGTGAACTGATAAAGTAGTGATGTTCGTCTGAAACAGCCCTAATATTAGTTGTGTACTGTTTACTTGTACCGGCGGCTTCCATTGATGTGCAACTGCAATGAAACCAACATGACTTACACCGACACTGCTGAAGGCGAATCTAACGCTTGCCAGATGCAGCAGCTAATATGAAACACATGTTTGTGTGAATCTAGCTTTATTTCCATTTCCAATAAAAATTACACCCAAAATAGGATAATGTTTTGTATGAGCTGAATTTCTTACTCTCTATTTACAGGCGTCTATAGGCCAGTGGTTATTTACCATCCAGCCAATACATTTTTGTATGCAACTACGTAACCAATCTACTGGAGTGCATCCACTTACCGTAGATTCTTAGCAAATATGATCGAAAACATTTTTAAATAGCTGATAAGTAATTTACAACCATAAATCTGTTACAATAAGGTTTATTAACTTGAGATGATTTTGGATGCAAAGGAAATCGGTAGCCAATTAACATCCCACTCGATATGTGGACATTTCATATGCAAGCAGTTGTATACTGAGATCATTAGAAGTCCTAAACTGTACGCTTAAAGTTAGAGTGTCTACTTGTAACGTCAAAATATATTTTTCTTAATAACAAATGACTGACGCCACATTTTCTACGTACTACCGGATAAAACTCCATTCACAGGTATAAGAGCATATCCCCGTAGGAGGTACTAAGACAGGTAATCACTCAAGCTGCACATCTCTGTACCTACTTGTTCTATCTCTGAGGTGCTCTCATGATCATGTGAGGTGATCTTTGTTGTACCCGAGACGGGAGAAATGTATCACGTATTGTTAATATTTTAAAATACAATAAGACTACTATTGAGGAAAATCGAATAATAAATCTATCTAAAGAAGAATCTCGTTACCATAAATATTTCAAGAGTTTCATTCGTCGGTACTCCAAAATATCGGCGCGGTGTCTGGTTTTTATCTCGCAATTTAAATATATCAATCAACCTGCATGATTTAAAGCTCGAACCGCGTAAAACTGTTCCGATGTAATTCAAAGCTAAAACTATCTGGCGTTCAGCACCTATTAGCCTTTCCCAACCGCAAATAGGAGTTTTGTCTTATATGATATACACGGAAATTTCTCTGACTCATTTCGATAAGAATAGATTTCAAGTTTCGTGTATAATTTTTAAAGCTTTATAACAATTGTTTCTTGCGGTACTTTATGTTGTATACGAAATATTGGCATTTTAGGTATCAAGATATTTTTCTTTATTACGATCGTTCCTTCATTGCTGAAGATCGTGCTCCTGGCGTGCATTCTAGTTCCGAATGGATACATTTTTTTCCAATGGCTCTTGTTACTAGCTATTCTTGCTATGGTGTAAAATTTGTGATTGTATCGGCCTGTCACCCGATCCGACCATCTCGTCGGTGAGCAGCCTCTATTTAGATCTTTTGCCGTCTGTGTTGCCCGTAATAACCAGTTTTCCTAGGTTATCGTCACTTTTTCTTATTGTGACAGAAATAATTCAAATTCTAAAGTTTATTTATTTACATCCATAATTACAAATTCCATTTCGTACAATATAAATTTTAAACAAGCATGGGAAACACCTTGAATATGTATATCCCTGGATATCTCACTAGGAAAACCTGTGTAGTCAGATGAGTTTCTGCTCGCATGAGATATTAAGATTTGATTTTTTTTCACCCTAGCGATATAGTGATTAAAAATATATGTACACAGCCGAATATTTATATATCTATCATAAATCTGTATGTGATGTCTGTCGAGTACTGACGATTTTAGTAATTATGCGTTCATGCAACGAATTGTAGCTTAAGATAAAGGCAAGGTATACGTAATACTTATTAAAAGGAATCAATGGCGCCAGTATCCTGCGGTTTCTTTGTTAGACACATTTAATATTCCGAAAACACTCAATGCTGTGCATTCTAAGCAATCTGTATTGCGTCAGTGCGTCCATTCCGGTAAATTTGGGAAAACCAGTATCTTAAGCAAACATTACAATAAAGTCATTCCAGGAACCCGATAAAAATTTGATTGATTGTCTCGCTTTTCCTCGTTTAAAGTTCTCGATTAGTACGTCCTGTCGCTATGCGATATGCAATACAATATTATTCATGATTAAAACTTTATGCATCTTCTTCTTTCTCTCTTCCTCACTGCTGAGGATCGTGAACACGCATGATTATTCTCCATCGGTTGCGGCTGTGTACCAAATTGTTCTCAATAGTTAACGACGGTAGCGAGTAAACAAATTGCCGTGTTGCTGAATTATCTCCACTCGAATGCATTTATTTTCAATGTCAACTTGATAATATAATTATCACTGATAGTCGTTGTCAAGCAATACAGTCTGATACACCTGCACGTAAAAAGTGGTCGTGACCACTTCACCAAATGACCTTAACAAATAAATAAACTTTTATGAATTATTAAATTTTCTATGCCGTATTTTAAAAGTGAAGTCGGGGCATAGAGCAGCCGCTCCATTCGCTTTATGGTAGGGCCGGCCCTGTGTGTAACAGGATTTTAATTTGATATGCATTTTTTGCAACCTTTACAAGTATTTCGATAGCAAATATAGCGTAGATAAGCTAATATCGATACCTCACACGTAAGTTGTTGTAACCCCAAAATCACAGCTTTACAGTAGAACGTTACAAACAACTAAATCGTAATATAAAAGTCACTTTTTAATATGTTATTGTATAAAATAATGTAATCGTCATTATCGAATATGTAATTGAATACACAAATATGTTATATAATGACGATTTTATTTCCATTTACATACCTATTTGTAACTGTGAAGTTGGGAATTTGGGGATATAGCAATTTACGAATTACGATATCGATATTTTAAGTGGTTCTATTATCCTGATAAGTGTGAAGTTTTAATTTTTAAGTAAATATAAATATAGTACAGTTTTTCTTCTTCCTAGCGTTATCTCAGTTAAGTACCAGGGCCCGCTTAGATGGCAGAGGATGTGGTTGTGAGGCGAGTTAAGATGACCGATTGCTATCTGACGTCATCCTCGGAACCACCACGATCTATGCAACCTCACTAATATGACATTAATCGGGTCCCACTTGTGCTACGTGCTTTCCGAAACACGGATGAGGTCGTAAGTGTTATAATGGGTCACCCATCAATCACCTAGCGATCGATTCAAATGCCGACCACTGCTTACGCCACGACATCCTCAGATTCATAATACACTGTGTAGTTGAAACCCGTGACGTCCGCGTTCAATTCATAGTACTTATTTTTTTTTTTGTAAAGAATCCCTTTCTCTTTATTAGAATCTTACTTGGACTTCAAGGATTATTAAAAAAATATGTAATTGAATTGCTCCAGCCGTTCTCCAGCTATGCCGTAATTAACCTAGAATACCTCTAGTTTACAGAAACAACATTATTCTCAGTGTTGTGTTTTAGAATTGGCTAGTAGGATTACCGCAACGCATTAGTTGATCTAATTTATTATTAATTACAAATATTCTCCCCTACTACCTGGGTCTGCTTAAATTGCAGAGGACGTGGCTTGTTTCACAACCGAAATACGGCGGAGGTCGTATAACTGCAAACCGGTGTAGGAATTGGTCACCCATCTAACACTAGGCCGCGGTGAAAACTGCTTAACCTAGCGATCGACCAATGCCGCTACCACTGATTAAGCTAAGACCTCCTGCATTCATTGCAAGTATTATAAATAAATACCTAATATTTACCTGAAATCGACATGTTTCGGTTTTTATATTTGACACAAAAATTCAGTTTGATGTGATCACTTTTTATGATGAAATAAATTTTTAGTGTGCCAAATAATTTTTACCACTCAATTTTTACCACTTATTTTATTAATAATTCTTACCTACGACTTCGGCCGCATAAAAGTAGGTGAAAATAGTAAATTCAATTTTACCGTGATGAAATGTAGTCTCTATATAGTCTTTCTCGATAAATGAGCTATCTAACATTGAAAGAAATTTACAAATTGGACCAGTCGTTCTTGAGATTAGAGCGTTCAAACAAACAAACATACTTTTCAGTTTTATACATTTAAAAAAGTAGGCTAACTAACTGTTCTCGGCAACTTCCAATGGAGACGGATTGTCCAACAAAGTGGATCTTGTGATCACGATCCTCAGTAATGAGGGAACGGATAAAGAAGAAAAAACATTCAAGTTTCGCGTGACACCTTCGCCCGTCGACAGAGTGGCGGTAGCGTGACAAGTATTGCCAGATGTCCAATTTTTTAATTTAACCTTATGGCGTTTGACATAACCTTGACAAAATGCGTGCTGAACAGTAACGGAAACGGATTTATTATATCGGGACTAGTTTTGAACTCATCCGGGGTCCTTCCTCATGAGCTCGCTACGAAGCGAGGTACAAGAGCGGGAACTTTTCCTGCCGGGGCATCGCTTCGCATGAATTTAAAAACCGTTTTTCGTATAAAAAACGGCTTAGTATGAATTCCGCTCACGAACGTCTAAGGGAATAATATTATAAAAGAATAGAAAGTAGTAAGTAACCCAACGCTGGGCAAGACAACGTCTGCCGAGTCCGCTAAGTAAGTAAGTAAATAAATAGTTGTATTACAATGCTATCTTATTTTATACTGGGAATATTCTGAAGTGTGCCTAATTTTTACCAATCAGGATAAGCTTTTTTTAAAAGCTTTCTTCTGCTTGGAGTGACTAAAACCATAGCCAGGCGAGGTTAAGGTATGAATCAAGGGCTTAAATCAACGTGAAAATATGATGATCAAACCACTAAGCCATATGCGATGATAATAATGATCTTACAAAAGTCTGTTTCCAACGTTGAGCTTTCGATGATTTTTTATATAACAAGGATCAAACGGGTAGCCGGTTAACTTGAGTGACTAATGACACCCATGGACAACAGCACTACCAGAAGACTCGCAAATGTGCTGCCAACGTTTGAGGAATAAAAGTATATCGAGATTCGCATGTAAGTCAAAAAAAAACAGTGGCACTCCAAGAGTGTTAACAGAAGTGAAAACAAAACTTGATCATAATGTGGTATCGGTAACGGTAACAAGATCCATAGTTTTTCCCATCGCAAAAATAACTAACGCGGTTAAAGAAGTTTTTATATATACACGGTTTACGTATAACTCAGAGAAGCATGAGGTGACGTTGACGCGAGTTTCACGCTATTTGTTCACCGAAAAAGTACACATATAAGCACAGTTTACATATTGCTTATGGAAAGCGTTCGGTGACAATGGCGCGAGCTCCATGATTTTTGTTCACCTAAAGTGATTAATGGGCGTTAAGACGATTTCATTTCGATAAAGAATCGGCTGCGTGTGTAACAACCCTAACATGTTACATAAGTGACACAATGAGTCATCAGAGACCGAGCGTGACAGAATAAATACGTGTTTCTGTGACAACTCCGCTGTTGATTGATCGATGCCGCGGAATTTTTCACAGCGATGATTACTGTCACAATACAATTGTACAGAAATCACATATTTATTTATAAATTGAATGAAAATAGAATTATTTCAGACGAGGACTATTATAAAACACAAAATTTATATAAATAAAAAAGACAACTAAATTAAAATTGAAATATTAAATACACGAAGTTTCGGTTCTGTTTTATGTTAATGTTGCAGACAGAATATCTAATCCTGTAATTTGGAATAGCGTGTAATATAGTCTCTGAGTGAGTGCTTGTGTGTTTGTGAGCGTGCGTGGTTGCAGCCAGAGCAACTTAACTTAGTGATCGACTCAAATGCCGACCACTGATTAGGCCACGACCTCCTCAAAGTATGACTCATTGTCACGTTCTATCTGAGCCGTGTGTGCAAGCGAGAGCGCGGAACAAGCGATAGAGAGGCAAGACGAACTGTACCGACGAACATGTAAAAATTATCGCCCTTAAGGCAACTTTACTGACAACCAATGTTTTTTTTCCAGAAAGCGTCGCAAGCGCGCTGCACCCAAGTCCCCGCATCCGTGCGATGTTTGCGGCAAGATCTTTTAGACCAGTTACGAGCTAAAGAAACACAAACGCACACACACAGGCGAGCGGCCCTACATGTGCACGACCTGCGGGAAGACATACACACAGCTCGGGCACTTGAGTATACACGCTCTGCAACACAAAGGTGGGCTTCAGATCTTTTAGGGAAATCACATAAAATGTTACCCTAGACCATCTTCAACGTAGCATTATCCCAGTCCCGGTACTGACCAATTTTTGAAATAAAACTTCTTTATACACGCTTGACTTGGGGGCAATCTGGTGGATTGCGTGTCGAGAGCGTTACGAAAAGTGTGATCGAGTGTGGCGTAAGGAAGTTTAGGGAGATATAAGTTGGTGAAGGTAGATAGACAGAGAGTTATGTTTCGTACGTTACTATAGGGGCAAGAGAGAGAGATGTAAGTACATATTTTCTTTCTCCAGCCAGCTCCGGACCAGTAGTGTCTCTGTCCCGTGACATGTATTTAATGTTTAAAAATAGATACTTTCTCTGAAGACGAATTGATCCCATAGTACCTTCCATAATATTGTGCGCTTAGTCATAAACTGACCGATTAAGTTTTAGGTCTAACATGAGTTAATGGTACAGGTAGCTTCGTTTCAACGTCCTCTATTAACCAATCTAACAATTATTTCAATATCTTTATCCAACACTGAGATACAGCTATTTTTGTCTTTTAAAAATATAATTATTTTGGTTAAAACGACAAACAAATAATACAATTTCATTGGAATAACATTTAAATATCATTAATCACTTCATTAACTGTCATTAAGATACATAATTTGTTACTATTATGCCGTTTTTATCGAATTATGTGCAAAATAAGTCTTAAATGACAAAAAACATTTCCCAAAAATCAACATTATTATTTCATCAAACATACGGCCAGTATATCGTTTTTCTAAGATATAAAGGAGATTTGTTAAGTGTCTAATTGCAGAAGAGTCGGAATTCGGACAAGACACCGTCTGACGAGTCCACTAGTTTTTATATATTGTTAATTATAATTTTAATTTTAATTATAAAAGAAGTTGTATTGACTTCAGGTAAAAATCTCATTATAATCTGTGTTAAATGTCTACCACCATGATAATCATGACGTAAGACAACTGTTACAAGTCGGTCGTAATGCTGACGCCAGACATAGCTCGAAGTGTTTGTCTATTTATGTCCTTGAAGAGTACAAAGTACTACAAATCTTTGCGCAGTTACATAAAGTCCCCGGCCACACTACATGATCATTGAAATGATCATTCAAATGAAGCTATGTCTGGCGCCGGCATAATGGCGGCACCGATAAAATGTCTTAAGAACAGTGCTACCATAATTGAGAATTGTGTGAACTAAGGCCAACAACGCATCTGCTTGCCTCCTGGTCGTTCAGATGTCCATGAGCGTCAGTGGGCACTTAGCTGCCTGCTCGTTTGCCCCTTGTAACATAAAAAAATGAAATAATGCTTATTTATAATATATAGGACTAGAAGTACAGTATAAAAATGGACGAACAATGGGGCTGTTCATATTAACTGACGAAAATGGAATGGAAATCAGCCCTCAATTATTCTTAATTAAAGACAAAGGGTCAGCGAAAGACGGAAAATTGAGCCATCCGAAAGGGGATTTTGTCCATCATTTTCTGGAGTCCTTCGGGAATTATCCCGGCCTCTTAATCCCGGTTGGAAGTTTCATAATTCCAAAGTTGTGAAATTGTTTGATGATGCCGTCTTTCGTGTCTCTTATTAAATTACTTAAATTTTAACTTACGAATCCTCTTTAAGAGTACGTATTTTATAGCTTTAGAATGCTGTGGGTTTGTCTAAAGTATCTAGATATTAGAACATGATGCAAAAAATATTCCCTACCATTTTGCAAAAATTGATTTGCGTACGGAGGAGTATGAAATTTGGCACATTTTTAGTTTATACAGAGGAAGGTGTATAAATAATAATAATTTTATAAAATATCTATATCGATACTAATATATAAATCTGAAGAGCTTGTTTCTCTGTTTGTTTACTTGTTTACTTGAACGTGCTAATCTCAGGAACTACTGGCCAGATTTGAAAAAATATTTTAATGTTAAATAGCCCATTTTTCGAGGAAGGCAATAGGGTATATGTAATCAGAGAATGTAGCTGTGGGGAGTTTTACAATGACCGACTGCCACCAGACGTCATCCCCGGAACCCCCACAATCTCTACAAACACAAAACTAATTTTATTCAGTGTCATTAATCGGGATCCACTGTTTTACGGGCCTTTTGTAATACCAAGGAGGTCGAATATTCTAAAACTATTGTTGGAATTGACCACCCATTCATCACTGGGGCAAAAGCTGCTTAACCTAGCGATCCACTCAAATGCCGGCGCTTGATTATGCTTTCCACATAACACGTACCGTAGTAAATAAATGTATACACTATAGATAGTTTAGTGCGACGAAAGAGTGCAGGTATAGCTGAGTGGAGCGAGAAGTGACTTGTGTGGCGACACGTCGCCATTCTGTATTAGATGGATGAGACTGGAAAATCAATCGGAGACTTCATATTATTAATGAGGAATCTCACAAACGCGAAAAAACATTTTTTGATTATTTGATTAAGGAAATATTATCAAATTTCGTGTTTTCGGGGAAAAGTAGATTGATTGTTTAGTCTTCCGAATGTTAAATATTTATTGCTCTTGGGAATTATGGTGAAGTCAGGGTTGCCAGAGATCATTATATTCACTATGAAATCAGTTGCCAGCTTCGGTATTTCTGAACGGATACGACTTAGGGACTTTAGCCTTAATTAGAGGTAGCGCCACGCTTTTAGGCGAATTGGGCCAGCGCGTCCGGATACCAGTACCTCTTTCCTATATAAGATCAGCGTGAAGTGGTGGAAATTCTGTCACGTCAAGTGTTGTCGCGTTTCGTACGGTTTGTGAGAGTTCACGGTGGCCTAATCTTGACATTAAAGGGTGGCAACGCAGCTGCTTGCCTTACTCACTTAAGCAAGAGGCGTAATCAACTTTTGTATGAATTACGTCGCTGTCTTTTTCAGTTTTTTAAGCTCTCTTCTTGCTAAATATTTAGTACCAAAGTTTTACAATAGTATAGAATGCGTGCCATTTGTTTATTTTTTTTAATTTATTCGGTCGATTTTTATTTTCAGCCAGTATCTTTTTGATCCAATGCATACATTTTGTATGAATCTTAATGGGAGACATAACACCTCTGTGGTACATTTATATGAAAATAAAAAGGTGCCGTAATGAAATTTCATACAACATTATTATTATTATTTAGAGTCTATTTTTTTCCCACTGCAGGGCAAAGGTCTCCCTACCCTCTTTCCATAAGGGTCTGTCCAAGGCGATGCGTTGCCAATCTCCATTATAACAATCCAAGTCATTCCTCCATCTCATTACATTCATACAACATTACTGCACTATTCTGGCTCTAAGTAGAAAAATCGTCCTTTCTGATCGGTTATGTAGTGAGTAACGATAACATTACTGCGTAGTTGGAAAAAAAGTAATTTTATGCCTGCCTTTTGGTTTTTCTCAGAGGAACCGCATTTTTAAATCTATATATGGAAATTCAAAACTACAGATAACGGGATTTCTGTGATTTACAAAAAAAGAATCCGTTTTTCCTTACAAAAATGACTTACATCGGAAAAAAGGAGTGGCAGTATTCTTTTAATAGAATATACCAAAATTGAAAAGTAGCTGAGATAACATATCATAAGATATGTCAATGTTAACTGTAACAATGCAATAGGCGTAATAATAACTATTGATAGTTTCAGTTGTCAGGGGATGAGGGGTAACAAACGTACAAACATAACCACGTGGGTGTAAAGTGGAGGCACTACACACAAAGATCGGTTTGTTTAAGTAATGGACTATGCCAGTAACATAGCTCGTGGATTTTAGAAGGGGATGGAGCTGTTTTAAATAAATAAATAAAAATATATAAGAGCTTATGACACACTGACGTCTGTTCCTAAAGTAGACAACTTTATGCCTGTATTATAGGTAACATCCACATGTTATACACAAATTTATATTTTCTATTGGAAATATAGAAATACATACATATCGATAATACATCCAGACTCGAGGAGGGAATTGAACCCGCGGCCCCCGGAGTGGAAGGCAGAGTCACTGCCCGCTGTGCCAACGGGTCAGTCAGTGTTTTAACTTAATGTTTTTTTTTTCAGGAAAGGAAGAAAGTTCTTTTTTGGGGTTACGTAGCTCTACAAAGAACTTTAATAGCCCCACTTTGAGCATCCGCCCGCAAGGTGACTCCCCCCCTAGATTTCCAAACTATTAGTTGTAGAGACTTGAGTTTCTATGTAAATAGGACATGCTAAAACCTGATTAGGAATAAAAATATTTTGAGTGAAATTGGACAACAACTTTTGAAGTTATTTAACATATTAAAATTATTACATGAAAATATGTACCTTAAATCTTTGTATATAATCCATATTTAAGGAGAAACGTAGCTTATATATTGTTTATGCAATAAATATAAATGTCATAATCCATATCTAAACCTAAAGCAAACATAAATCCATAGCATGGCCATAATCTAAAAAATATATCCGTAAAAAGTAAAATGCCACTCCATAATTAAAAATATCGTTATGTATAGAAAATAATAGAATAGTAATAATTTTAAGTAAAAAAAGAATTCTAATTTCGCTTAAAAAAATATAGCTTGTTTAGCAAAAGCAGAATTATATTGGAACGAAATTAAGACGAACTAAAGTCACCGACTTTGCTCGCAAAATAAGCAAGATGAAGTGGCAATATGGCTTGAAGATCTGGCGACCGTTGGGGACTGAAGTTCATTCGGTGGCGACCACACTCGGGGAAACGAAGGGCCTGACAGCCTTCTACACGGTGGACTGAGGATTTGGTTCGGGTCGCAGGAAGCCGTTGGATACAGCCGGCGCAACAGCGCCATTCGTGGAAATTGATGGAGGAGGCCTACGTTCAGCAGTGGACGCATCCAGGCTGAAATGATGATGATATGATACAACAACTTACGTGAGAGGTATAGAAATTATTAAATAATGATATTAAAATAATAATAATAACAATTTTACATTTGTCGACTATTAGTGCATGTAAAAAAGTCTATATGAATAAACAATTTTTGATTTTGACATGGAAAATATCAAGACTTTAAGTCTAATAGTTTGAAAATGCTAAGGGGGGACCAGCTTGCGGGCGAACAGACGGGTAAAGTGAACATGGCAAAAATGTGACTTACGATACTATACGTAGGAGCTTTATTCTATTCCACTAACCATACGATAAGGCCATTGTAGCCCTTAGAAAGCAAGAAATCGTAAATTCAGTCGATGGCGATTATGATAGTAGAGTCTGACACGTTGCCTACACATTTTGGTGGGCAAAATATACAAATTCACTTATCTAGCTCCGTGGAGGGGATATGCTACTGCCAAAACAAATAATATGAAACGAAAAATTATATTCAGTTACTAAGTCCAGTATGTCTAAAGCTACGACCTAGGAACATTTAAAGAGCATAAAATTTTCATTTTACCCGACTGAGAGTGTTGCGGGCTCTTCTCAGAGCAGGGCGCGAGGAACCCTTGTAAACTTAGCTTTTAAGTCACCAAATTAATAAATGTTTAAAAGAATCATAATAATATTATACATATCACGTTCATAAGAGCTTATAAAAAGTCTATATGAATAAAAGATTTTGACTTTGAGTTTTCTTAAAGACCAGCATCGCATCTGCGAGTCTTTAGGTAGTAAGGTTATTCATAGTTGTCAATAGTACGTTGGAAATCATCTGTTACAATTAAAGTGTTCGTTAACGGCGAAATTATTATTTTCACTAATTGCATATATATGACTTACATACGATACCTATAGCAAAAGCGTGACTTTAATCATTTTTGTCTGTCTGTTTGTTCCGGGTATCTCCGAAACGGCTTTACCGATTTCGTCGGGACTTTCTCTGGCAGATACTGAATTTTACAAGGAATAACATAAGTTACTTTACTTTAAACGAAATAATTAGCGTTCTGCACAAAAAAATAAAAAGCCTGAAAATTTAAGAAAATCATTGAATTTACTTAGGAAAAGTCGCGGTTTGCAACTAGTAAACAAAAAGATGAACTCACTGCTCGTTCAATATAATTCTTTCTTTAATATAAAAATAGAATCAGCAAAGTATGTTAACCCAGTCGTAAGTTCTGAGGTAACAAAAATAAAAAAATAC
Organism: Charaxes varanes; assembly: GCA_024363005.1. Taxonomy (NCBI): domain Eukaryota; kingdom Metazoa; phylum Arthropoda; class Insecta; order Lepidoptera; family Nymphalidae; genus Charaxes; species Charaxes varanes. Next base: position 30,473 of record JANCMC010048509.1, on the reverse strand, counting down.
AATCGAGGTCCCTAAGTCGTATCCGTTCGGAAATACCGAAATTTGTGGATACAATTGTCACCAAATGTATATAAATAAATAAATAAATATATACAGGACTATATGACACACGGGGTTCTATTCCTAAGGTAGACAACTTAATGCCTTTGTTATAGTTAACAGACGCCTGTTATACACATATATTTTTTTTTTGTAGAAATATAAATACATACATATAAATAATACACCCGGTATCGAGACGGGAATCGAATCCACGACCCCTGGAGCGGAAGGCAGGGTCACTGCCCACTGCGCCAACGGGCCAGCCAAAATCTATATACAAATTTTATTCATTCTGTTTTTAATTGGATAAAAACGCGTAAATTTAGGGAGCAGTAGATTCATTAAAGCAATTAAAATCGTCCGTGGCACCATGTGTTGTCTCTAATTAAGTTAATTGAATATGTTCACGCATGATGCAAAACGGTTCACAAAATTTATTTGAACGTACAAAGCATTATCGTACACTAGTTTTATGAATCCTCCTAACCTCGTCCGTTTACAATCTATTTTATCCTTTCTCTGCTTAATATTCCGCAATCGACAAACCGGCTCTCAGTGGACGTCTATTAAATATTAACTACCTCCTTGCAAAATTTCATTTCATTGCTTCATATGTACATACGTCTACATCCTAGCCGTATTCGGCCATGGCGACTTACTTGGACAGGCATATTTATGTAGGGTTTTGCTGTTCTACCCTTTGGTGTGCTCTTTGGTGACTAGCATACACGATCTTGTGGGAAAAATTCGAGCGCACTTGGGGCATGTTAAAATGCCACCGACGTAATTGTAAATGTAGGCCACTGGAGGTCGGATCTTCAACTCTTCTCTTTTCCGGTCATGCTCTATGAGCTCTATGTACAAACGTATCGGTACGTAAGGAAAGAAATTCCTTGCAAATCGCTCTGTAGTTTAGCAAACGTCACAGGCGCAGATCCACAGTGGTAGGCAGGATGGGCGTGCCCATCACTGAACAGACATGACGTCAATATTCCACGGTCTATTGATATTGAAAACCTGATTATATTATATCCACTACCTTACTTACGAATAGCAATGCTTCGAAACCATATTTTATTATATAGACATAACCTTTGTAGGAAGGCACTCTATCGACCACAAGCAAGTTTATACGCTGACTCAAGACTTGATTTGCCCAAGAATTCAGAGGCTCTGCCCACCATCTTTTATAAAGGCTGGATCTGCACCTGAGTCACTTGATTAGCAATCTAGAAATACTGCTGTTATAGTCTTTGACATATAAAAGTATGCCTGTTAATTATATAACCAATCAAAAACAAGTAATTTATTTTCTAATAAGCTTAATATAAAAGCTTAGAACCCATTATTTTATGTAATAGAACCAAAATATCTTTACTACGAATACTTAAGGAGTTTAATAGTTCTTCATCAAAGAGAAACTTATTTACACTTGATTTTACAAGAACAATTAATTATCATCGAGCAATTTGCCATTTTTATTATAACTTTCTTTTTTAAACATTAATTGAACATTTTTTTTTTTAATTAGCCCATAATGTCCCACTGCTGGGCAAAGGCCTCCCCACTCTTTGACCACTCTCCTCTATCTAGAGCTAAACCCGAAGCGAAACGTGCGTTGAGGCACATCGGAAAGTCAGTATAGTGCTGTGCTTTGGTGGCGGATTCGGTGGTGTAGCCTTCGGGTTGTACTTGCATTGCACCGATTTTCCCTCATATTCAGTCGCAGATTTAAGCAAAGTAGTCTAGTATTTCATGCATCCGTTGATATTCTCAATTTAGATATTCTCAAAACGGCTACTTTCTCCGTGCTTGCAAATTCAATCATTATGTGCAATTTGGATAAATATTTAGTTTTTATACGGAACCTTATTTATTGTGCTGAAATCAAATTACTCTATGTGTTGCTACTTTATATGATATTTTATTAAATATTTTTTTTTCCTATAATATTTTTCCAACGTCGATCTGCAAAAAAATTCAGTGTGGATTCGCCATTATAATGTAATTATCATATACTGTCCCAGTCACATTGATATACACGTTCAGTGAAAACTCAAGTTTCAGGTCAAAAAGACCGCGCCGCTCATTAGTGTGCAATGGGGTTAATAGTGCCCTGTTCCGAAGGTTTTCCCGGGAGTGACACAATGGGTACTTTTTAATATACTGTAGCGCCTATTTTCAATTTGTTTCCATGTCATAATATTGGCTGCAAAGTGTCTACAAGTGTCATATATCGAGCTGGTAGCATTGTGAAACAGTATCGTTCTACTCCAGTCAGATAGGCATAGATTTGCGGCGAAAACTCAAGTTTCAGGTCAAAAAGACCGCGCCACTAATTAATGTGTAATGGGGTTAATAGTGCCATGTTCCAGAGGTGTTCCCTGGGGTGCCATAATGATTACTATTTCGTATACTATAGCGCCCATTTTAAATTTGTTTTCATAATTTAATATCGAATGAAGAGTGTCAAATGCCAAGCTGGTAGCATTCTCAAATAGTATCACATTCTATCCCAGTCAGATTGGTATACACGTGCGGTGAAACTCAAGTTCCAGGTCAAAAAGACCGCGCCGCTCATTAGTGTGCAATGGGGTTAATAGTGCCGTGTTCCGGAGGTTTTCCCGGGGGTGCCACGGTCGGTGCTTTTTCGCTTTCGTATTCGCTTAATCGTTTGCGGGTTTCGTCTATTCGTGTTAAAGAAAATCGGCCATAATAAATAGACCTTCAAATTGGATCCCTTTGTTGCTTCTGTTAACCTGGTATCGACGGATTTTATATCTATTTACAAAGTCTATTTAAAAATTTAAAAACTTGTATATTTTTCTCACTTCATCGGTTGTGGATTTCATCTATTCGCGTTAAAGAAAATCGGCCATAATAAATAGACCTTCAAATTGGATCCCTTTGTTGCTTCTGTTAACCTGGTATCGACGGATTTTATTTCTACGCAATCTGTTTAATAACAAATTGTAACTTATATATTTTTTCTCGTTTGCTTAGTTGTTTACGTAATTCGTCTATTCGTTTTAAAGAAAATCAGCTTTAAGTTGCAAACGAATTTTATTTTTACTTTACACTGTTTAAATATATTTGTGTTAGCTTTTACATCTAGTAAACCTTAGTAATTTAATATGTATATAATTGTATTATTTGTGTTTAACTGTTGACATTTATTGAACTAAATACAGCAAAACCATATTGCAATCTCATCTAATGGAAAACTTTTATATAAGGCGTGTCAGGATCAGTCCGTCCGACGGCGTCCACGATCGAAGACGCCGCCATACCGTTCCTGTATCATCTGTCCGTAACAGAAATATTTTGAAAAGACTGGAAATTAGATTGGTAAAAAGAAAAAAACTTTCAAGAGAGAGTACGTAAGGTATAAGAGAGTGTAGAAGTCTATGTTTATGCTTTAGAGTAAATTGCTCTAATGGAATCTGATTCGTGACGAAACAGCGGAAACCATACCCGCCCGACTGAATTTGTTGGGGGTTAATCTAGGCGCGGGGCGCGGGGAGCCTCGGAAACTAAGTTTTTGATCCGTGAATTTTATCACCAAGATATTAAATTAATGGTTAAAGAAAATGAATGTATGCTATATATGACGATTAAGGGTGTTTGTAAGATTATCTGTGTAAAAGAAATTCTGAATTTTATAATTGTGAGCCTCCAATTGCAAACACCAGCTGTAGTATTCTTTTTTCAAAACAAAATAATATTTCACGAAGAGTTGGTAAATATTCAAAGAGATGATTTAGATGGTACAGATAGAGATACATGAAAAACAATGGAAAGGATGAGGAGAGGTCACTATGAGGAGAGCAATAGACATAAGTACAATAGTAGGAAATAAAGTGTAGGCAGAGGAAGGATATAGAAAGAAGTCTATATAGGATATTAAATTAATTGTTAGTCTATTCCTAATTTTGTTTAACTATCGGACAGTTTTAAATGCAATAGTTAGGAATGGAAAATAGCACCAAAAGTTGAAAATAAATGTGAAATACCTCTAGGAAGGTGGAAGTGAGTGAAAGGTTGCAGGGTGATTGTGAGGATATACATATGTAAAATTGTAAATGCAACAGAAGAGGAAAATCAAAAATGATATATTTGATTGTAGCACCTTGTTAAATTATTATTTAATAAAGAAGGGATGCGTGGTACAGGGACCACTCTATAGTGCATTATTAAATATTTTAGCGATTTAGCATCTTCGACATAAATGAAAAGTAGGTTAACACTTCGATTTTTACTAGATATTTAATAAATCAATAACAATAATTTCTGCAACTTCCTCTTTTTTTATTCGAAAGTGGGTTTTAAAAAAAAGTAGTCAGTCAAAACACGTTTAGAATGGTATATAATCATAAATGCTATATTTATGAAATTTAAAAATGTTATATTATTATCATTAGGTGGCTTAAGGAACCAATTTATGGCTTAATTTGTACTGTATCAGTTAGTCTACAAATTAAAAACAAAACAAACTCCCGAGTTTAAAGTAAATAGTTGTCATATCTAATAATCCTTATAGAAAACGAGATTGATTTTATCATGACACTTATACAACCCAATAGAAATGACTTCGAAAGGGAAGCTGATAGGAGGATTCAGCTAGGCGGGACTGCGTTCAGGAGGATTCATCAAGTTTTCTCGTCGCCCATACCCCAAAACCTGAAAACAAAGTTTTCAATCAGTACGTCCTGCCTGTGGACACTAACGTTGCGTGTAATCCACATGCGACAAGTAGCTCAGCGAGCAATGATAAGAGCTATGCTCGGAGTTTCGTCGGCTGATCGAATTTGTAATGAAGACATCCGCCAACGAACCAGAGTTACCGACGTAGTTCTGTAGGCTTGCAAGCTGAAGTGGGGTGAGCTTTGGTTTCACCGATGATGTTGGGCTCGGCAAAGAGATCTTGTATTTCTAAGTTCTTAAGTCTTCGGAAGTAAGAAGAAAACATCTATGTGAAGTAGATTTTTTTATTATACTTATTAAGCATCTAGCTAGTTATACTTATAATAGGATTATTCTAAAAAAAAGCTCGTAAGTTGGCAACCCTGCTCCAAAGCTCGATCAGTTTCTCAGAATCGACCCTACCAATATATCCCCCTCCCCCGCTGTCCGATAATCGCCCCCGCGAGACTCGAACGCCCTTTATGTCCGCCGTGCTAAGCATCGCTTCATCTTCTTTACTAAGGCTGCTTTCAAACGGAGTGTTTATTTAGCCGCTGCATTTGGATTCGCCATTACGTTTAAAGGCTTCAGATCCTACATCTAAGTTGGCTAATGAAATGTGCACAATAGCAGCCTCGTACTCATTAATATAATTAGAAATCTAAATACGTTATAGTAATAGACCAGTTAAAGCTATGATGGGTTTGGCATGTCCTGAAGGACAAAAAACCCTAAATTAAAGTAGATTACAAAAAGGCATCTCTGTAAAACTGCTCGGAGTTGATTCGCTCCAGCTATGTATGTACTTTATAGTTCACATGGAAATGTATTGAACTAATTTTTTGTAAGAACTTTAAAAAAAGTGGCTAACGAGTTTCTTGCTGATTCTTCTCGTGGTTCCACTTTTTCCAATCAGTGGTAGCTTTTAAAACATTTGACGATTCAAAAGAGCTTGTAAAAGTCTACTTTACCTCAAAACCCCGAGTTTTTGTACGCGTCTAATATATGTAATAATTACAGTTAAATCACAAATAATCGTTTTGATGTAAATTTAAAGTTGAAAACTTAAGAAAAACAATAAACTGGTTAAGGCTCTTACACAGTCCGCGGCTTATAAAACGTTTGGTTCGAACGCAGCCTTATGCTATCGACATCATTCATCTCACCTTTCAAATACATAATTTCAAAGCTATTTGCCTGTTGGTCCCGTTGGCTCAATAGTTACTGACCCGGCCTACCGCTCCGAGAGTTGCAGAGTCAATTCCCGCGCCGAATCTGACTGCATTATGAACATAACTATGTGTTATGCATTTATATATAATTTTTATTATGTGTAAATAGGCATAGACTATGTTAACAATTATTATTGTCGACTAGCTGAAACTCGCGATTTCACCCGCGTGATTCACATCCCGTGAGAGTGCTATCTAAATGTCGCGACCCAGCCGTTTTCCGAGGTTACCCGAAACAAACAGATAGACAAATAAAAATGTTTTAGCTTGCGTTTTCGCAATTAGAAAAAATATTAAATTCCACGTTACAAATAGATAGACGTATCAATTTTATTTATAAATTATTTATCTGTGTCTAATCTTATTCTCCAGAATAAAGTATAAATCCAGAATAACAACAAGACTATCGATATATATGTAAATAAACGGTTTAAAAATAGGTGAAACGCCACGACACCGACAAAAATACACCGCGATCATTATTTATATCGATAAATTAAGTTCGGCGCCTCCCTGCGAGTACACTGTCAGGCCTGCGTTGGGCCCTTTTTTATTTTATTTGGTACACCTGAGTTGTTAGTAACAAAGGGATTGATTTTTTATCCCGGGGTACCTGCAGCCCGTTTAAAATATGCATAAAACAGACCCAAAACTTTCTTATTTCAAGTAACTGGAGGCAATACGACCAGGAGGCGAGTCTCGTAAAACTAAGCCCTTAGTAAACAAGAGACGAATTTTTTATTTAGCATGTTTATTGCTATCATAAACGATTTCTAGTCTAAGACACGCAACTTTTATTACAATTTGACTGGCCCGTTGGCGCAGTGGGCAGTGACCCTGCCTTCTGCTCCGGGGGGTCGTGGATTCGATTCCCGCCTCGAGTCTGGGTGTGTTATCCATAAGTGTGTATTTATATATTTCTAAAAAAAATATATTTGTGTACAAACGGCGGCTGTTACCTATAACACAGGCATTAAGTTGTCTAACTTAGGAACAGACGTCCGTGTGTCATATAGTCCTTTATATTTATAATTTATAATCTTGATTATAGTATAAAGTTAAAAGACGATGTTATATGCAGATATATCTAACGTTAGATTCGTAGAATAGAATAGAAGTTCATACCTATAACTTAAAATACATATACGTGTTTTTTTAACTGTAAACTGCAACTATCCGTTTATGCTTGTATAAAATGTTTTTGTAGAATTTAGCGAGATTTTTATTTTGTGTGAAACTCTATTTTTTTTTTTTTTAATTAAAGTAAACTGTGTAATTCATTATTTATATTATACACTCGCTGTGCCCGCCACTTCATCCGCATAAAATTAGGTAAAAACTAGATTCAATTTTAGCGTGAGGATATAGTATATCCTTCCTCGATAAATGGGCTATCTAACACTGAAAGAATTTTTCAAATCGGACCAGTAGTTCCTGAGATTAGCGCGTTCAAACAAACAAATAAACTCTTCAGCTTTATTAGTATAGATCATCATTTATAAGAGCAGATATCGAGTAGTGAAAAGTCCCATCAAAATCGGGGCTGTCGTTTCAGGTTAACCGTATCAAAAATTGTATATATTATTCTTTGAAAGTACTCAAAATATAGATTATGCAATAAAGAAAATAATTTAATTTTAGCGTTTTAAGTATAAAGTAGTGTAGTGGTAGCAATAAAGAACGAGTTTGCTTTAGAACACACGACTGAAGTAAAACTTCTTTAGCTTTTCTTTAAAAAAAAAAACGAATATTAGGAATACTTTTCAGGCATGTCTAATATTCCCTTTTCTCCTCCTACTAAGCTTCAATTAAAAGCTTGTACTAGGAGTGGGTGCGACAATACCCCAAAGACGGTGGGGTTTGAATTGAATACCTTGCAGATTTCAGTCCATACGTTATACCGATAAGGTATTGAGGCTCAAAGCTCCATCTATATGTATATAAGTCGAAGGCAAATAGCTTAATTAGCCGTTTAATTAACAGCCGTGCCTCTTCACTAAGCAGGCGCTGTTTACTTCAACTAGCTTCCTGAATGATATTCTTCCAGTAGATGAAACAGCTAGGCAAATGACTTCAATTAATGGTGTTTCATTATTTGGCTGGCTTGTTCAAAGTTTAATGAAAAATGGTACAAGGGCAGCGACTATAAATAAAAACTGGGACGAACAAACGAACACCGGCACCACGAGAGTCCCAACAGAGGTAAAAACGAATCTTCAGAGGTGTCCGTAACGGTACCAATTATGCCCAATTGTATAATATGGGTGTACTTAACCTGAAATAAATTAATTTATTATTATTATTACATCTTACTAGTTGTTACCCGCTACTTCGTCCGCTTAAAGTTTTGAATTTTTTTTTTTTGCGTGATAATATATACCCTATAGCCTTCCACAATAAATGGGCTATCTAAAACTGAAAGAATTTTTCAAATCGCACCAGCAGTTCCCGAGATTAGCGCGTTCAAGCAAACAAACAAATTCTTCAGCTTATACATATTAGTACAGATACAATATTAGTACAGATTCTTCATCATCAACGCCATCATCGTTTAGGATATTTGATACCAGGAAGGTGACACTATTTTTATTTTAAGCCACTATTGTCTATCTTCAAATAAATTAGCCCATAAATAAAATTGCAGGACCAACGAACAAAAGCCGAGAGCCATATTTCAAAGCAATTGCATCCGTGTCAAAGCCCGGAGGTGATTTCGATTTTCGGCCAATATACTGTTACCAAATGGAAGAAAGAAAGAAAGGAACATTTTTTTGACTCATCACACTCATAAATTTATAACTTATTTAATATTTAACAATACTTACATGACTATGCTATTTAGAAATGATTTTGATTTTACGAAAAGGTATATTCTTGTACCTTTAATCTAAAAGGTATACTCTTATAGCTTCTACATTAAAGGTCACCAACTTTAGTTTAAATAATAGATAAATCTGATGCGAATATCCATCATTACTTTTCAGAATCTTTAACATATTATTATATGGAATTCAAGCAATAAAATTGTCTCCGTAATATGTGAAATATGGGCCGAAAGTTTTTTGGGTGCAATGTTTTTAAACTCAAATAAAAAAAAAATGTCACAATGTCACAAATCTTTCTACTTAAGTAAAATTATAATGACAACGCGGACAAAGTTTCGGTCATCTACTAGTTTATAAACATAAAAGACTATTGGGTTTGTTACGATTTATCGTTTTTGTCGAAGGCTGTTTTATTTTATATAAAACGCATCACAATGTGACTTTCCCAACATGAACATTTATGTAACTTGCAAAAATCTTTGTTTCCGTCTAGTCGATCCATTTTTCGCACAATGCAAGCAAAATATTCAATTAATAGGTTTATTTACAAGAAAATTGGAATTCCGTGAAAATCTTAAAACAGAAATTCCAAAGCGGCTTTCACACAATAACGCGTTTTCGAAAATTTAAGGTGAGAACTTGTTCTACTCGATAACGCGTGATTGGATAGGAATATGTTACTTAAAGTGGAGCTTGGAGCGTAACGGCAACATTGCCACCGAAGACGAAGCAATCTGACGATAATAGATGAAATAGAGAGGTCAAAAACGGATCCAGTATGGTAATTCGTCAAGTTATTAGTTTTCGACCATATTTACCTATTACATATGTAGGAGTATGTAATTTAGTAAAATTCCATCTATTAACAACCTTAGAGACGTTCTAACAAATAAGATTGAACACCATAACCATGATCATGATGAAGTTTAAAAGAAGGATATATTCATAGGACAAGATCAGATCGAAACTGGTTAGGCAGGGAAGGTAACACGGGTAGTAGAATTAAGTTTTCGTGTACACGTTAAAGGGATCCCTCAAACCTACACTTCGATTAAAATAAATATGATTATATATTTTTTACACTTTTTACATAAAATAATAAAATCTTCGGGTAAAAATTGTATAAAATATATATTGCCCTGCCATCTAATAACGCCTCCTTCACTTCCTAATGCCTTTATTGAAAGCCAATAGAGGAGATTTTCGGGGGCAAAACATTCATTACCGGCGCTCAGCCCCGCTGTCGAATTCGTTATCAACCGGCTAATATTCCAATCAACGGGGCGTCTTTGCTTGAGGGGAGAAAATTAACTTTTATTAATAGATATAAAACCTGTTTGCATACATATAGGCACTTATGTTCTGAACGAATGATGTAATTTTGTAACGGTTATGCCGGAGCCAGACAATGCTTCATTTGAATGATAATTTTAATGATCATATAGTGTGGCCGAGGACTTTGTGTAACTGCACAAAGTTTTGTAGAACTTTGTAGACTTTAAGGTCAAAAATGTACAAATACTTTGAGCCATAGCTGTCTGGCTCCGGTATTATATGAACTACATAGTAATGTACTCTGCTAAAAAGGTTGTATTAACAACCTTTTTAGCAGAGTACAACTGACGGCTAGAAAAATAAAATAATTTAAAATTCTAAATGCGAATTCGTCAAAACATCCTTTGTTAATGGAAAAAGTATATATACTGATTTTATTTTTATATAATAATTCTTTATTCTTATTCATTATAAAATCCGAGTCGTCTCTTAAATAAAATAGATACCGTTACTTTTTTTATTTTCTAGCTTAGCAAATAGCTTTTAATAGATGCAATCTTTACATACTTGTACATATATATAAAACAAAATCATTCTCCGCTCTTGTATGCTTTGATCTTTGAAACAACGTGACAGATTTTAATGCGGTTCTTGTCAACAAAAAGAGGGCTTCAAAGGGAAGGTTTATATATACTGAAGATCGCCTGGTTGTCCAAAATCGGCTAAAAATCTTTAGATTTGCGTACTATATGTTTATTTAAAGCTATATATAAAATGTTAATTCAACATTGTAATTGACAATTAACATTATTGCCGTCGTCATGTCTACTTTACAATCTTATAGGAAAATGTATACATGTGTGAGTAAATCACGTAAATTGGCATTGGTGTGTGTAGTTTTGTTTTAATAAATTAATATATTAATATTGAATGTAATAAAAAAAATTAGCATTTGCACACCTTTCTCTATATAAACTATAATTGTGCCAAATTTAATACAGCTCAATTTTCGTAAAATAGGACCAAATGTTTTCACTTCACGTATTAATATATAAATAAAGTATGTTAGGGTTCCCCACAAAAAAAAATCATAACCCTCTAAACAGAAGTACTGTATTCACGCATACAAAGTCGCCGGTCGCAGTTAGTATATTTATAAAAACAGAGATAGATTGTACAAAAATCTAAAAATGCTCTCTAAAAATGGACGCTAAAACTTTTTCACTCGTTCCAACTCTCACCTTTGAGTTGTTAGAGATCATTAAAACTTTCATATTACGTATAAAACATATTGGACAAATTTCTGCCAACTCGTTACAAAGCGAAAATTCTAGCACGAAATTACTAAATGCTGCGTCAAAATTACCTACGACTAGCGGGTACCTGTGACTTTGTGAAATAAATTTCTAATTTATAATATATCATTGAGAAACAAAAAGGCTCCCAATGAGCTTCGCAACCCTCGTTGAGTGGCGTGTAGTCCCCACTTGTGACGCTATCGGACCGACGAATTTCATTACTTAGCTGCAATCAAACACAAAAATAGAAAAAACACGGCATGAGAACGAGAGGTGAGGCTCATATCGCTCATGTTATATAGAAGGAGGCTTAAACTGACAAGAGTTCATCCTATTTTAAGTATCTACCAACGCTCATGGCCTACTGTTAACTGGAGTATCAGAAGGCTCGCAGATCAACGTCCCGCTGGCCAGTAGCCACACCCACTCCTAAGTAAGTTTAACGCTTTAAGCTTTAAGGAAAGCTACCTCGAAAGAAAAAAAAAAACAGGCTTGATTTTTAGAACTGCTAAAGAACACTACGGACAGACATAATATTTAAAGTATATTGCTTAAGGTTATAGATAGAAATATTTTTTATATTTATATTTAGACCGCTCGAAACAAGTCCCTAGTCATATTACTTACATGTAAATATGTAACAGTATCCTACACCTGCTATTCGATACTTCTATGAAACTGATGAGTGTTATGAAATATGAAACCAATGAACGATAGCAAAAAAGTTGTTGCTAATGCTAAAAGTAATCGTAAATATTGTCTATATTGATAATATTGTTCTTCTTTTCAATAATATGCAAATTGATATTCTAATATATAAATATAAGCTTCAATAAATTAGTAAAACTGATGTTTTCGAGAACCAACAAATTTGAACATTTACAAATAAGATTTTTATTCAAACTATTTTCCCCTTTTTAGACAATTAATATATACGAGTTATGATATGAATAACCTTACAAATAAAACTCAAATATAAACGACTTTTCAGACCGGGCCGCGTATAACTTGACTTTAACCTTCACAAGGTGTTTTTAATTACTAATTACCTTTCTGCTACGGCTTAATAATGCCAAGTTTCCTATTGCTTCGCCTTTATTTCAATGCAGTAAATATAAAAAATCTGTGACGCTAAATAAACCGGCTATCTTTCGTTAGAAAATACCTTAGTCGTGACTTAAAATCCTCGTAACAATAAGTAGAGTTATTGTTAGCAAGTCTCCGAGTCACGACGTACAATATACAATAGCGGCAGCTATAAGCAGCTGATCATATCTTTTGAAATTTAGATAGGCCTCTAACGGCCATGATTAAAATTTTAATATACTTGTGTCCTTATTTTTGTGACACATTAGTCAGAATTTTTTGATTCACATAAAACCTAGAGTGGTTATAAACAGGTTTTTTAAAATAAATAATATTGTTATATGTAGTCTGGTAAGCAAGTAGTTAGTATGCATTTAAGGAATTACAGTTATATTAATAAATTACAATAAAAAAAAAACAGATTAGTCTCTTTTTTATTGCATTTGTATAAACCATTCTTAGGAGTGGTATCGAATTTTATAGTACCTTTACCTACATTACCTATACTAACCATTATTTTTAAGCATATTTAGTATCATACGGAAGAAACAAGAAAGAAAGAAAGAGAACAAAGGGAGGAACTCAATTGATGGTTTAAATAGATAAGCTATTTAATTAGGTTAATTTATAATGCGGTAATTAAAGTAAAAGTTATTCCTAGAAAAAATAGCCGGGCCGTGCGTCAGGTCAGCCTTCGACAACCATAAGTCCAACTGCCTCGACAACTCTGAGCCTGGAAAATGTCATTGTACAGTGTCAAACTCAAGATATTTCACAAATTTCTGATAATTTTTGTCTTATACCATTTACATGTCCTAAATTCATTGATCAAGCCACATAATTTTGCAAACATATGCAAAATTTTTTTGTGTAAGATTTTAAGTCACTAATCAATTCACTAAAGCGAATGTGACGTTAACTATATAAAACTTGTAAAGACAATAATCTTTTAGATAGACGACTGATGATGACTCAATAACAAGGCTTGCCTTTTTAAATACTGTACAACATCTGACAGAATACATAAGTATAAAAGAAAAAATATGGTCCCACTAAAAAACAATGTGGCTGGTCACTTAAGTTAGCCGTTTTGATTTGGAGTTATTTTTTATTACTTATGCTTTAGTACCAGAGTGAGTGAAAATTATCTTGCTTCAACTGGAGTCATAAGATATCAATTGAGCAGTTATATATCTATTTTTTTATTTGAAGGATTAAATTTACATCCTAAGTTTAATGACTATGACTATGTCTGCTTATACAACCAGTATTAAAACGCTAGATTGTGAAAATAAATATTTATTGTAACAAATCTTAGAATAAACAGTCGGAGAGAGTGAGAGAGACAAATTTCCTACAATTTAATTTACACAAATTCACAATAACCGATTCTTAGATATTTTAGAATACTTGGTTTAACTGAAGTTTATTTATACACAGTAAATGGTGTAAGAAACCAAAAAGAAATTGTTGACTTCTAAATACAACTATTTTCGTTTTTAATTAACTATGTTGAACTCGCAAAAACCAAGACAGGTTGCATAAAAAAAGTCATTAACATCTTAAAAAATATATGACACAGCTAATTTTATATTTTGTCTATGGTCATTTCTGTTTTTAATTGTAATTTTTTTTTAAATTATACTATATCAACTAGGACACTTCACATACATGATAAACACAATAAGAAACCACTTTTAATCAAGAAAAAACCTCTTACGATACAATTTATGTTTAACATATCTCATATTACTTTAAAATATTACTCTTTCAACATATCAATACAAGAAAGCTAAATTTTAAAAAAATATAGATTCTTTAGGTCTCTCTCTCTCTTAGTCCTCTTTCCCTTTTAACAAAGAATAAAATTTGCTATCGGATATTTATTTAAGTTATTCATCATTTTCTATAACTGAGGAAATCTTCTCTGATATTTCCTTTAAAAGATCTTCACTAAATTTTGGAAATTTTGTCTTAAATTCCTTTTTCAAACTGTCTAGATCAAATCTCTTTTTGTCAATATCATTCAAAATCTCCTGAGACTTTTGATATCCTTCAAACTTGTTTGGGTCCAAATGTGATTTCTTCTTGATGCTCTCCAGTCCTTCTATTGCATCAGTGACTGCATCTAGCAATTGCTTATGACCAGATTCACCATTATAGCCAAAGTCAACATTTTTGGTCTCCAATCTGTTAAGATATGCTTCTTCCATCTTTGTGACATCATCTATTTTTTTTTCTAAGCCAGCTTTTTCAGTTGCATCATAATAATTTGTATAGTCTTCATTCACTAAGTCTATAAGTCTGGTGTAGAATGAATTGACCAATAGCCTTCCAGAACGGCGCGGTGTGGTATGAATGTTGCAAAGAATTGACCTTTAAAATGTTTCCTGCAAAATAAATTCTTTAACCATAAATTGTCACTGTTTACCTTAAACCTGAACGCCGCCAGTTTGAATATAAATTCCAACATAAAAACAGTCGTTAGCACCATGTTCAGGTAATCTAGCACCTGAAACAATAAACACGATCAAAATATAAGTTTAGCTTCAAAAATTTACAATATTTTTTTTTTATTCTGGGTTTGGTAACAAATTATCAAGTCTTACCTACACGAAAAAATTAGAACAAAAAAAGGATGAGATAAATTACGAAATATAAATGAAGTCGATTGTAACAGAAAGGCTGAAAATAAAGCGCGAAGATAGATATCTATGCGCTTTATTTTCAGCCTTTCTGTTTCAACCGACTTCATTTATATTTAGTAATTAATATATAAATTATATTTATAATTTATATATCTATACAGGGTGTAAAACACATCGTACGGGATACGCATCCCATGGGTTCAGTACATGATTCTAGACTCCCCCTTGGTAAAATTTTTCGTCGGGTTTTTCTTGAAATGTACAATTTTTTTTACTATTTTTTAACTGAATACTGAATTATATCATTTTATTTTCTGGCCTAATGCGATTTTAAATGAGAAACTTCTTCAATATTTTTATATCAAACCGCAATGTAAATTAAACTTAAAAGTACGTAACAGGGGTAGCGCGACGCGGGTCGTTGATTTGTTTTGCGCGTCAACGTTTTGTTGACGATTGCTTCCCAATGTTCACGATACATTGCGCGCTCAAGAATGGGATGAGGATGGCAATGTCTATAACATCTCATTTCCGAGATAAATGATTTTTGGGATTTTATTTAAGGCATTAAGTGTGGCCTTATCACAAAGTTTGCGGTACGATGTCATTTACATCCTACATATACGTGGATGCAGTTGTCTGAAATTTGACCTGTTATTCGATTCCTCGTAGTGAAGTCCATTGGCTCAAAAATGTTTATAGTCAACTGTAAAGTCAAATTTTTAGCCAAAGATACACGCAAGGAAAAACTTGAGGAAGCCGTTGCGAAATCAGTCACTGGCATTTGAGTTTACCGCTAAGTTAAACAGTTTTTACCGCGGCCCGATGATAGATGGATGACCCGTTCTAATAGTGGTCTTTAAATATACGCCCTGGTTCGTGTTTTGGAAGGTACTTAAAAAGTGGGTCCCCATTAATGTCACTGAGCGATATTAGCCGTGATATTGTAGAGATTGTGGAGGTTTTGGAGATTGACGTCAGACGGCAATCGTTCATCTTAACCTGCCCCACAGCCGTATCCTCTACTATGTAAGCGGAATCCAATACTAGACCGGGATATTGCTAACTCGCAAAGCAAAACTTCACATACCTTCTTATATTCGGGGTTAGCATCGTGGTACTTCATTATGAGGGCGACGGTGTTGAGGACAATAAAGAAGAATATGACGTACTCAAATCGTTGTGACGTCACGAACCACCAAGTCTTGTACTGGATACGACCATTAGAATTATATCTTTCTTATTTTATATTTTAAATATTTTTTATATTAATCAAATATTTAATTTTAACATTAATTGGCACAACCTTAAGTACTAAACAAAGGCCGACACTAGTGTACACCGTAAATCAGTAAACGATCCGTGTTTACGTGAGGGAGACAGCACTATCTTCATCTCACTCCAGCAGGAGTTAACTATCTCGCTCACTATGAACACTAGTGCCAGCCCCACTTAGTAGTGCCGTCGACGTCCGCGGTCAAAGACGTCTTTATGCCACTTTTCTTGTATCATTTGTCGGCAACAATACTAGTATACTCACGTGTGCCATCGAAGCGTGTGGCGATGGTATCGAGGAAGGTGTTCTGGGGCGCGAGGAGCCCCTTGCGCACCGGCATCACCCCTTGCCGCGCGCCCCGCGCTCTCTACCCTCCACCTGAAACAATAATGCAATGAAAAATAAAATCCATATATTTTCATTCGTTTGTTTCATTCGTAAAACGCAAACTTTCGGTATCATTTCCCGAAAATTACGTGGAGAGTAATATAATAAATAATAAGTATGAAATGTGACGCAATTAATATTATAAAGGCAAAGGTTTGTACACGTGGATGTATGTTTGACGCTCTTTCACGGAAAACTACTTAATGGATTTTAATAAAACTTTACAATATTATAGTTTATACATCAGGATAACACATACCGTATAAGTTATAAAGGTATTGTGCGAATTCTCCAAAATATAACGATAATTGTTAAGTAAGTAGACAAAAATTCTGCCACCTGCGAGCTATTCTGGCGTGCACTGCAAAAACCATCCGAGTTACACCTATGTATATAGTGTATCAAAGTTTATCGTAAATAGTTCTACAAAAAAACACGCGACAGCACATATCTATCTTTCATATTTAAGCCATTAACTAAGATAGTGAACCATTATGAAACCGGAAAGGCAACGGTTACGGGAACAATACTTTAGGATAATAGAATGTAGTGAATAATAAGTAATCCAACGTTCGGACGTTTTTATACCTCTCATAAACCAATTCCAAACTATTTATGCACATGTTTATACATTTTACTATAAGATTTTGTCAACGTAGCCTTGTCGACCGACGGACACTGCTTTACGTGTCTTACCTTCCAAAATACGGAAGTGGTCTGGTTGTGGAAGGGGTTGAGACGAGGAGGGATGGCAGCAGGTGGCGCGCGTAAAATCGGCATCTTCCTCACTTTCGGGTGATCGACCTGTAATTGGAGGAAAGTTTTGTCATAACATTTATTATTAGCCAGTAACATGTTTAACTGTATCATCTTGTGCCTGTTTTAAATATTGCTGTACAATTGTTAAAAAAATTGATTACAACACATGCAATAGGTATGTACTAGGGTTGTAATGAAACCTCGCCTCCGCCTCGTGGAACGTCTGCAAGAAACTGTATCTCCGCATCCACATTCGCCTCCGATACTCTTTGCGGAGTTGTAACGGAGGTATATTTACGTTGACTTTCAATACGAGAGGAGCGACTCTAAGAGATACGAGTACTCGGATGAGCGTTGCCTGTGGAATGGTGAAGCTTATGCTTTGCTTTGTCTGTAATTACCAACCTGTATTTTAATTAATACCAGCCTTTTATATTCTATTTTATGCCTTCAATAAGATTGTGGTGATTTTTATTATTATCTTCTAATATAGCAGCACCTCCTTCTTTAAATTTATATATAACAACAAAACAAAATGTACAATATAAACAGTTAGAACAAGTATTTTTATTCATAGTCCAAAGACACTTTTACTTCCGGGTGGCCTAAATTCGTCATTAAGGGCCGGCAGCGCATCTGCTGGCCTTGTCCATGTCCATGTGCGTCGGTAGGTACTTCGGTGCCTGCTGCCTGCTCGTTTGCCCCCTTGTAACATAAAAAAAAGTTGTTAAAACTAGATAGTGATTTTCTTTTAAGTTATTTGTCATTGTTTTGTTCAATAAGTCAAAAGCTTAGATAAATAAATACAATTTGAACACATAACCCCAACCTGCTTACACATTTCTGTTGATTGCTAGACTAACACACATTCATAAATTTGATGTATATCTAAGAATTAGAGTAAACTAAATTACAAAATTAGGACTTTTAAAGAGTAAATAATATATATATATATATAATTATAGCTTTGACTGTGTAGTCGCCTTGTATAGTGCGTTATCGAAGCTCTCAAAAGCGTTTGTTAGGTTTCGTTGTTGAGTTATGGGAAAATCGCCATCGCCCCTGGCCCGGCGATGAACTATGGACTACATAAACGATTACGTCCTTACATGGGGGCAGAGTTATGGTGCCTGGACTTCCGGTGCCCTTGTTAAATTAATGACTGTGGTTGAAATAACCAATGGTTAGATTTTTTTTTTAATATAAAAAGGGGCAAATGGACAGGTCTGTAAATATCGAGGCAATGGACAACTCTACAACCAGAACGATCACCGTTACGTTTTCGGTGAAATGAATATGTTTTGCCGTTCCGTAGTCCAACAAGGAACCCTTTTTGTCCGTCCGTCTTTTCGCCAGCACGGCCTCATCCTAGTATTTTCAAACGAATACATGTAGAAATTTGAAATTTTCCATGTTGGGTAGGTATACTAAAAACTCATTAGGAAAATTATGTTAAACGAAATAAATAACAACTTTTGATGTTATTTAACAAATACCTTCAACGCGTTTCACATACAGAACATTCATTTGGTATTCTAGGTAATGCCTAATCTCTAAAAATAATCGTTAAGATCGTTTCAATAAACATTATGGTTTATTAATATCGGGTTACATCGTACTGCAGTTTTAAGAAATGTTTTATAATACTCGTTGTCTCTCTTTCGTTCGTGGAGTGTGTGATAGAGACGGGGTATATTTTACGTGATCTCTCTGAAGTTATCTCCACTAATATATTCTTTGGCACGTCAGGCGGCACTTAAAGGGGTGCGTCGGACGTCATGCAAAACGTCCGCATGTGTGCTTACAATATATTTGTGTTATTTCATTCTTTGAACACACTGAGTTATAATAACTTAAAATACAATGTTTCAGAATCAATCCCTTATGGTAGAAAGGCCTTTCTACCTTAAGGCAGGCTAGAAAGGTAGAAAGGTAGGAATGTCGCCTTATAAGCTCAATTTAGAGCCAGATACTAAAAGGGTAGAAATGTGTCTAAAAGGCGTAAGGTGTTCAGTTGTACTAGAATTATCTAGTTATTAATATTCCTTAAAAAGGGACAAGAGGGCATTCTCTACTGTTTGAGGTATCTACCATTTATACAAACTTTATGAAATAAATATATTATGCCTAAATTCTCAATGTTCTTATTTAGAAGAGGAGGTTGGATATCAAATATAAACCAGTGCTAGAATGGGTCACCCATCTATTACCCAGCCGCAGCCAGAGCAACTTAACCTAGCGATCAACTCAAATGCCGGACACTGTTTAGGCCACGACCTTCACTGTTCCCACGAATTCGGCCGCGTAAAATTGGGACAGCCAATAGAAATCAAAAAAAAAAAACTTTTTTTAGTGGATGTCTACTAAGTATAAACTACCTCCTAGCCAAATTTCATCATTGTACGCCCCGCAGTCTTCGAGATTTCGTGTTAGGTGACCCTACGCTTTCTGGATGAAAGTGTGAAAAATAAAAAAGAAAATTTATGCAACAAGTGTGTGTAACACCAAAGCGAACGTGGCAACCGAAAATCAATTACAAACAAATTTATTTTTATATCAGGAGTGCAGCTTTAAAATGTTTAAAGATTAAACATTTTCGATGTGAATCAAGCAACGCCTACGCAACACTCTCGACTGGGGCATATGTCTACGATGTGTAGATAAATGCTACGGAGGGTACTGAAAAATTTTACAACTTATTCCACTTTTACTCTTTTAACATAGAGCAGGGAAAAATTCCGACTGTTGTTTAGTGAAATCTGGTTATTTAATAGTAAATTTTTTAACAAGAGCCGCTGTTTTTGACTGATCACGTGATCAAAGTACTGAGAGAACTGAAGCTCGAAAGCGTCAGTGCTCACAGTACAAAAATGGCGACTATCTAATGGCGATCCCATTGGGTACTGCAGCAGAATACTGGCAGTGTATATCGAAACATACCCTGTATATAGGTATGTTAATAAAAAGCAACACGTTTCAATTTGGTGATAAACGTGTGACGTAATTTATGGCCCTTACTTGGGAGTTAAATAATAATCACTGTATGACACTGGCTGGTGTAATAGTCGTGTGCCTAAGTTTATAGAATAGGGCAAGCCTTTCAGATTTTACTTTCAGGAAAGTTCACTGCTAGTCGTCGATTCCGTAAAAAATACCGTCTGACTGTATTAACTAATTACAAATGCTCTTTTAAAATAATTTAATGACGTTTTGAGGATTCGCGGAACTGAAAAATGTAGATGTGTTCGTTTATGATTCGACTATTGACTTTGGCTCGGCATCTTTACAGTTTGGCCTAAATTTAGATGGCATCGAATGTACCCGGCTTGGGGCGAAAATAGATTAGAAAGGGGATAGGTAATTTCGTCTTGATGGGATAATAAATAACATTTATAGATTGTAATGGAAAAGGGGCCAGTCTGTGAATGATTGTCTATCTAGTTTGATTAATTATATCACATTCGATACAGCCTCTACGGTGAAAAGGATGGACTAAATCCTGAAAGGAGTTAATATCCCGTCTATTCTTACTCGTATTTCTAGAGCAAACTTTACGGAAATAGGATAATCAGGTGTAACTAAACTAGTTTAACATTTTTTTTTATAAAAAATAAAAAACCTACTAATGGTGTTCACTCGCAACTTCTTTCATGTCTCTTTTATAATACTATTATTGTACCAAATAGACAAGAAATTTCTTAACAGCCCCCTAAGGATTTTAGTGCCTTTTTTCGCAAGTACAATAAATATTATTAGATATGAAATGAAGTCACTTCCCAGCGTTGTACGCGCAGTCAACCCATGGAGCATTGCTAAGAAATTCGTCTCTTTTAGATTAGAACTTCAAGTGCTGCCTGAATTAACCAAGTTATGGAAGATTACAAACAAACCAAATCTATTATTGAAGTACGCCCACTGGTGAGCCCATCCTGATGTGCGATTACATTGCTTATAGAAATCGATAATTTGTATTCGCAGAATGCATCTACACTTAAAACCCAATGGCAGCGGGTGGGAACGGTAATAAAAATAATGCCCTTATAACTTTCGAAAATTAGCGAGCCCCCGAAAAAAGAAAGGACAAAAAAGCCCTGGCTTCTATTATTAATATATAATAACTCCTGTCTCTAGTTACAGATCATCTCGTACTACAATAATAACAAATATTTACGACGCCATTAAAGCACATATTATTTCAAACCGCTCACGTAGAAACACGATAATAAATTCCAAATTTACAAACAATACACAACTCGAACGCTGCTATAAATGACGGATGCGTTCAGATGCGAAATTCGCTATCTGAATGCATTTAATGCTCTATTAAAATGTAAAATCGAGGAAATTTTAACTTGTATTTAACACCGTGAGACATCGGTCTTGTTTACACGAAATATTATGTTTTGTGATATCGATATTTTTTGTAACAGATGGGTCAATGTACCGATATTACAGACTCCCACCAATAATCGTCGATGACCAGATAGGCCGAGGAAAAGGTGGTGATGTGATTTGGACGCGTTTGTGGGTAAGACATGCATTCAAGTAGCCCAGTATAGGTAAAAATAGCTTATGAGGAGTGGGACCTTAGCCCAGCAGTGGTACACTATAGGCCAGGGGTGGGCAACCTTTTGAGATTTCCCAAAAATCTGGTTTTTTAAGTTAGGTTAGTTTATGTATAAGCGTGTGTCATTTTATATTTCCATTCAATAAAATGTTTTAAATTGTCTCTTAAAATTGGGCTATTCATTTTAAAAACTCCGTTTAAAATCTACTTTTAAAAAATAGGGACACACTGGGAGTACCAAACAAAGTAAAAACGAACCGCACAGAGGTATCGGTACTGGTAACAGGGCCATTTCAATAATGCCCAACAAAAACATTCACTCCAAAATATGTTTTTTTTTAAGTATAGTAGTAATACTGAATATGTACGGTATGTACTAATATTCCCGTTTCCCTCTTACTAAGCTTAAATTAAAAGCTTTTGTTTAGAGTGGGTGCAACAATATCCTATCGGCGTCGGGATTTGAACTGGGTACCTTGCAGATTTCAGTCCATCCCTTCTACCGTTGATCTATTGACGCTTTAAACCCCCATTCGCACGAGAGTTATAAAAGCATTGCATTCTCAGCGTTGGCGTTTTTTTAGTGTCGTCGATAGAAAAATATAGTGTATAATGTATATACACAGCGTTGAAAATAGAACATTGGTCGATAAAAAGAATTGCGTTATAAACGCTGCCGTGTGAACACAAACTTCAGAGTCCATAATATGTTCTATTTGAACGCTATTTTTTAACGCGCGGTAATAAAGCGCTCGTACGAATGAGAGCTAAGTTGGCGCTGAACTTCGCTACGACGTATGAGGGATTCTGCCATTTGTGAAATTCCTTACACGGCAATAAAGTGTGTCCTTAGAGAGTGTTCGACAGGCCCCATTAATTTACCCCATAACCGTGAGGACGCGTAATGGAGAGTTACACGGATGCGGGCTCTTAAGTAATGTAATCTAAATGTTTTGCTTCTGATAACATTGTTACTTAAATCTTTTAGGCACCTTTTATCCCCGTAGAATACCTACAAAATACAGGATAAGTTATTCGTTGATGTTTTTTTTTTATATTACAAGGGGCAATCGAGCAGACGGTTCCCATTAGTGATTACAGAGGCGCGTGGACATCTGCACCACCAGAAGACTAGCAAATGCGTTGCCGGCCTTTATTGACAGAAGTAGTAGACTAGGAAGTCTAACAAACCGTACGCGACACCAATACTGTCTCTTAACGTGACAGCATTACCGCTACTTCACACCAATCTAACGTGAGAAGGTGGTATTCGGACGCGCCGTCCCAATTCGGCTGCAGTCCAAAAAGACTGCAAGCGTGGCGCTATCTCTACTTAAAGGTGTTCAACAGGGTTAAAAGTTGCCTAAGTATAAACTTAAGTTGGTAATCTTTTAAAGGCATCTGATCAAATAGATTTACAATTTGACAATCGAAATTGTAGATCGAAAGTCAAGTCGAAGAACCAAGTCGAAGAAGATCTGTGCCAGCTTCAGGTCACGCAGTGGCAGGATACGGCACAGGACCACAAGAAGAGGCGTCACTTGGTCTCCGAGGCCATGTTCCAGCTTGGGTATATGCGCTATCGCATTAAGTAAATATATAAAAATCTATTTAAATAAAGAACTTGGAAAACAATATGTTCAAAATACTTTATAAAATCGTTTTGTGAAATAGTTAAGACAATATCTTATCAAGCAACACTTCTCTTTACATATTCACAAAACGCTTTTAAATATTCGGAAACCTTAATTTTAATAAAT
>JANCMC010048488.1:0-22282 GCA_024363005.1 Charaxes varanes | reverse complement strand
TAAGTCTTGTTCTATTCTATCCTATTCTACTCATGCTGTGGTCACCTGTAAGTGCAGTGACATTTATCTCTATGCTATCTCTTTATGCTTTTGTAAATCACGTTTAAATGTACATTGTGTTGGTGGCCTTTAACAAAGTAAAAAAAAAATTTTGGACGCAATTTACAATCTTATCTTCTTTTGTTGAATATTTATTTTAAATAAATTTGATATATTACTTTAGCTTTATCTATGTTTTACGTTATAAATAAAAAGCTTCCTTAATTTGGCCCTATCGACTATTGCGTTCTTCGGATTCGTTCGGATGTTTACTAACTTATATAGTTGCGAAATTTCATCTTAGAACGTCCCGCGTTTTTCAAGACTTGGTGATAGATGACCTTTCGCTTTTATACATATATATTATAAAAAAGGTTGTTTTCCTTCAGGTATGCCTTTAATGGCCTGAACTACAGACTTGCAGGTTAGTGCGTGCTTCTTTTACCTGTTACAGCAGCTTTCTTATTCTATTTCATCCCGGTGGCTGTATTTTCCGTCGTGACTACCGGCAAGTGCATTAAGGGGAGATTTTGGGCCAAGCAAAGCCTAATATTTATACAGTCCACTTAAATTAAACCCGCTAAAGGTTGGAAACTCCCCATAAAAAAATCCACCATTTGGCTAGGAGGTAGTTACTATCCGCTATGAACGGATTATTCGAATAACGGATTGTTCAGATTAAAAAAGGGTAAGGGCTTTCGCAAGTTTACGTAGACGAAGTCACGGGAAACAGCTAGTACAATATATGCATACTTTTAATATTCAAATTTTAAAGGTTAACAAAGGCATTTATGAAAGCTTCAAGAAGAAATACTACCCGCCTTGTAAGACGTGCTTGTTTGTATTGATCGAGCATGATAGAGTTACTTTAAGCAATATATGAACTCTAGCTTGTTATGAAGTAATACTAGCTGCCTTATATGAGGTGTTTGTTGTTTGCAGGATTGTAAAGTCGCTTATTTTTCTCATGTGACCGAACGTTACAGAGATTTACTTTGCAAAATTTGAAGTCTAGCTTGTAATGAAGTAATACTAGCTGCCTTTTAAGCCGTAATTATTGTTTGCAAGATTATAGATCCGCTTATGCTTCTAATGTAACTAAGTGTGATAAAGATTTACTTTATGTAATATCTGAACTCTAGCTTGAAATGAAGTTATATAAGCTGTTTTATAAGACGTGTTTCTTGTTAGCAGGATTATAGAGTCGCTTATATTTCTCAATCTGACCGAACGTAACAGATATTGACTTTGCAAAATATGAACTTCAGCTTGTACTCGAATAAAACTAGCTGCTTTTAAAGACGTGTTTTTTGCCTGCTGTATATGTAGAGTCGTGTAAGCAGACTTGACAGAGATTTACTTTAAGCAAAACATCAACTTCAGCTTTTAACGAAGTAATACTAGCTGCCTCTTAACATATCTCTATTTGTTTTTTTGCAGGATCATAAAATTGCTTATTTTTGTCGTGTGACCGAACGTTACAGAAATTGATTTTGCAAAATATGAACTCTAGCTTTTTATGAAGGAATACTAGCTGTCTCATAAAGCGTTTTTGTTGATATTTTGCAGAATCATGGGGCAACTTAGCTTAATTTCTTTCTCATGACATTGAGTATGATAAAGATATACTTTAAGAAAAATATGAACTCTAGCGAACTCTAGCTTGTTATGAAGTAATACTAGGTATCTTTTAAGACGTGTTTGTTGTTTGCAGGATTATAGAGTCGCTTATTATTCCCATGTGACTGAGCGTGACAGAGATTTACACTTCATTATCCTAACAGAGTAAACAGCACCAGCGCAGTGTAAATGGGTCAACGAGATATGGAAATCGTCGCTTTGAGCTCGCTTCCCACCATCCGTTTTGCTTGCATTTGCATGTTTTTTTTTTATTTGTAAGCGAAAACAAGCACATTGGGTCAAAATTGTTGAAATAAAAAACAGACCACCGTTAGTTTTTAGTACATTTTAAAAAATATATTGAATTAACTACTATATTTTGTAGCAGGACAATATACGTGGATTATGGTTATAATATACATAATGATTGAAATTGGTTGAATGTTTCTACGGGAATGAAATAAACTTAATTAAAACAAGAGTGAATTTTCACGGCGATTCAGTTATCTGAAATAACTTAGATCAATACAAGAAGAGAGAGCGTGAGTGACCTAACGTGACGTGACGAGACGTGACGTCCTTATCATATGATATTCCTCGAATGCAAACCTTGCTCCTCAAAACGTAACTAAGTTAAATAATTAACTGTATATATCTATGTACACTACAAAATATATACCTAAAATAACTCCTGGTTTAGGGTAATTTGTCAGGGCGATTTTTAAACAATTTTCGAGAGAAATTAGCTCGAAAATTGCTTAACAGTATCGGGTACTTTTAGACATCGTTAGCACTCAATGTTGGTTTCTTTTTCGTCTGTCAACGAGGCATCGTTAGAACTGTGGTGATTGAATACATCGGTGTGGAGCAAAAAGTTCAGCACGGAAATGTTCATCCCAGTAATTGTTAGAGAAATTCCTATCTGTTTGGTATTAAGTACGAGAACATTTGTTAGTAGTAATAGAAAATATTGAGCTCGATTTGTTATTATATATAGGATTTAAGGAATACATTACAGGGTTCCATAGGGCACATTTTCTTACATTTTCACTTTGTCCGTCGGTTAGTCCGCCTGCAAGTTGATCCCGTCTAGGATTTTATTCATTTATTTATACTCTTTATTGTACATCACAAAGGAAAGTAACACATAATAAGGTACAGGCAAGAAAAAAGGTACAATAGGCGATATATTATTAGATTTTCTAGCTATTATAGACTTGAAATTTTCTGAGAAAAACTGATTAGGAAAATTATTTTGAATGAAATCGGACAAGAACTTTTGAAGTATTTAACATTATTTTATTATTATTATTATTTTTATTTTATTTTAATTTTTAATCACCTAAATGTTTAACATTATACTTTTAGAACAATGTTGTGCATGCCTTTAATTTAGGGTCGTTTAATGACATGATTCAAAATTTTCATTTTTTTTTAGTATATATACTTATAAAAATAGGTACTCTAGTTGGTAAGCCTCATAGAAAAAAAAAAACACGCATAAGATATGGGACCCTTATATACTCTTAAAGATCCCTAATTCAATACTACACTATATTAACATTTTTACTGAGATCAGTGTAATTTTCTAGATATTTTAAAGTTGCCTCATATGGAGTTAGGCGGAACACTTGGCCCGATGAAGTGATGACAGGTGGAGTAAAGCAGTGACAGAATGGTCGCCGAGGATAAGAAAATGGAGTATTGGTCGTCCAGCAACCAGATGGGTCGACGACATAATATCTATCATGGTTCGAACCTGGTCCAGATTGGCACAAGACCGTAAGGAGTGGTTCAAGCGGGGAGAGGCCTTTGCCCATCAGTGGGAGAGAAAAGGCTGTGAATGAATTTTTATGTAATATCAAGTTTTACTGTAGCGTTCTGACGCCTGTATATACTAAAACGTTTAACCCGGTATGGGTTAAAAGTAGAAAAGCATTAAAAGAGTTCTATAAAGAAGTCGTAGGGCATCCATCCGTTTTAACACGTAGGTTGACATAAAGGTGGCTCTGAATTAAATTCAGATTTCAGCGTAAGCCGCCCGCCCTGAATCTGTATGCATTTTAACTTATGAATCGGTGGAACCATGCAAATGTCAGGCTTACACGACGCCGGAGCGACGGGTCAAAGCGACATTTCCATATCTCGTTGACCCGTTTACACAACTTCCATCATTTATTTTGTCAAGTAAATTAAGATGTAAATGTCCATTGTATTGTATAAGCTTATACGATTACAACACGACTTTATGAATTGCGACTCAACAAAGCGGTAAGAACTGTATTTTTTTATATAAATGGTTGTCAATCTTCCCTTTATTCTTTCTCTCAGCCTATTGAAGTCCACTGCTGATGAAGTCCATGGATTTCCATAAAGATCTATATTGGACCGCTGTTATCCAGTGGCTCTTAGCGACCCTAAACCAATTCGTTTATCTACCGTGTAGGTGTAGGATGCATGTCATCTTATTTTCTACCGATACGTGGTCGCTATTCCAATACCTTTATTCCCCTTTATTATGCTTATTTATATATTATTAATCTTTAATGTCTTGGTAATTTATATGCCAATATTGGACATTAAGCAAAATATTTAAAATAAACAAAATCTTTCTTTCCTTCCCTCATTCCTCATCCTCATTCTGATGAAGTCCACTGCTGATTAAATCCATGGATTTCCACAAAGATCTATCATGAGCCGCTGTTATTCTGTGGCTCGTTGCGAGCCTAACCAGTTTATGTGGCAACCGTGTAGGGGGCAATCCACCTTTTCTTCTACCAGTGCGCAGTTGCCTTTCCTATGGGCATGGGAAGGGCGACTGCCCTACTTGTGGGAAAAATAAGTATATCAAAAACATGTCAAATGTAATATAGGAATATTCCCTTCGGTATGCTTATTTCTTACATATTATTAATCCTTTATCTATGAGTAATTTGTATGCCTATATTTGACATTAAGTTTCTTCCCTTTTCCAGCTTTCCTTGGGGTCGTGCCTGCTTGGGTGTTTGCGCCAAGATTTTTTATCTTGGGTTGTCAATTTGGGGACATCCGTTTTCTTAAGTCCTTTTCGATATTGGACCACCAAGAGGCTGGTGGTTTGTCTCGTATATTTTTCTTGGTGCTGATATTTAGCATTGGTCCTTACGGAGTAATTCTCTCTACTTTATAAGTCAGTACAAAAATCTTGACGTCTTGCGCTTCTTTCAGTCTCTATACGTTTAGTTGTTGTTAATTTTTGGGTTGTCTTATATTAATAATTTAATTTAATATTAAATTGAAATTCTAGACGTGTAGTGATGGAAAATAGGTGCTTTAAAATTACACCATATACTGAAATTGCTCGGTTAAATTGTAGTCATGTTTTACTATAAGCAAATAACCGTAGATCGGCTTTGTAAAGCCTAAGGGCGAATCTTGAGATACGAGTAAGTGCAACAAATGCTCGTCATGTTTGCTAATTAGAATTTCTTGAATTAAACAGTATTCTACGATTTAAAACCAACCCTGTTTAACTCTGATATATTATGGCTCAAATTTGACCAAATACTTAATTATTTAATACCAGCTGTAACTTGCGTAAATTCGGTAAATTTGTTAAATTTTGAAGGTTATTCTTTATTGTACGGTAACCTAATTATTAAGCTAAAAGCATAGTAGTCTATATTATTCCTTGTAAAATCAGCTAGCAGTGAAAGTTCCGTCCAAATCGGCGCAGCCGTTTTGGAGATTTCCCGGAACAGACAGACAGACATAAAAAATGTTTTAACTTGCACTTTTACTCTAAGTATCATATATATAGTTATATGCTATTAATGAAAAACTAATAAATTTGACGTTGCAAACAGATCCTTCAATTTAACATAAATACCAGCTGTGCCCGCGATTTCATCTGCGAAAAATTAGGTAAAAAAATATGTATTACATTTTAGCGTGATGATATATAGCCTATAACCTTCCTCGAGAAATGGGCTTTCTAACACTGAAAGAATTTTTCAATTCGGACCGGTAGTTCCTGAGATAAGCGCGTTCAAGCAAACAAACAAACTCTTCTCAAAGCTTCATATATTATTATAGATAGCATCCTTTTTAAGCCTTTGCCTTAACTATTGCCTTTTTTAATGCCTTTAAAAATACTTTTATCAACAAAGTTTTACAGTTATATACACCGGAAGCTTTATATATTAAAAAAATATAGATATAGACCGTTTGAAGTATGAATGTATGTATGTATAGGCTCAACGGTATAAGGTATGGACTGAAATCCGCAAGGTACCCGGTTCAAACCCCACCGCCGTTGAGGTATTGTCGCATCCACTATTAATACAAGCTTATAATTTAAGCTTAGCAGGAGGGGACAAGGGAATACTAAAAACTTTACCTAAAAACTATTCCTAAAATTCTTTAAAAAAAAAGAAAAGGATCTTTCGCTGAATTGTGTATCAGCGCCACATGATGTATCACCGTGCAAATCTAAGCCAAATAATTTGTATGGCAAAACAAATCATTCAAGGCCAGCTTTTAAAAGACAGTATCGAAATATCGTATCTTTTGTGTACACGAAACTTAAATAACTGATTCTTTAAATATAATAAAATGTGCGATAAGCATATGATAAATTTGATATCAGAAGCCACTTAGTAGGTCCTGTTCGATAAAGATGCAGAAATTTATTATAATTGACCGAAAAGATAAAATTAAAATGTATATTAACAATACAATGATTAAATATTAATGACTGGTAACACAATAATTAAGTTCGTCCGTTTCTGTGCTGTACCATAAGAGGAACGGAGCGGCCACTCCAAGCGCCGAGTCCCAAAGAGCGCTTTCGCTAGGGATGACTCCTAATATGCGATTATTCTAATTATATTTTATATTAAAAACATTAACAGGAAAAATAAGAGAGGCGCTATGGTAATTATGCAGTTTGAGGACTTTTCCCAAAAATGCTTATTTTTGTCTTTTTTTTCCTCTGGAAATTGTTGTTTGCACTCTAATGAGTGAAATTCCGTCGGGGGAGGCTCGGAGTGCAAACAACAGCTTCGTAAAGAAAAAAAAACTAGAACATTTTTTGTGAAAAGTCCTCAAATTGCATAATTACTAAAATAGTATATGAAAAACTACGTAAGCCCTCACAAAGTTACGAAGTTCAGCTTTTTGCTGGTACGTAATAATGTGCACACAAGTTGTCAAGGATACAGAAAAGGATATTGCCTCTGAAAAAAATAAGACAAAAATATCTATTGGTTTGGATATAACACCATTGAAACAAATAATATATTTAAGCGAGCATACCCTTGGATAAAAGTTAATCTATATATATAAAAGCAACAGCACACAACGAACCTTATACGAAATATCGAAAACAGTGGGACGTATAATGATGAAATTTCACAAGGAGATAGTTTGTAGTTGGCAGATATCCGCTAAGAAAGGATTTTCAATCGGGCAAAATTAAGAACGTGTCTAAGTTCTTTTGCAATTTTAAGCGGCCGAAGTCGCGAGAAACAGCTAGTTAATATACATTTTTATATCCAATACAGTAATGTGTTCAGATATATTATTGTCTACAAGCATACGCATTGCAAATTTACATTTTTAAAGTGTGTATAACACAATTTTTACACGTCTAATAATGTGATTTAATTACGGATTCCGAATATGGTAATTGTCATATTTTTGTACGGATGATAATAATTATTTTATTTTTGTGTAAGAAGAGGTGGTCATGGCCTAAATAGTGGTCGGCATTTGAGTCGATCTCTAGATTAAGTTGCTCTTGCTACGACCGGGTGATAGATGGGTGACCCATTCTAGCACTGGTTTGTATTTGATATCGGACCTCCTACGTGTTTCGGAAGGCACGTAAAACTTTTTGCGACAACTCAAAAACACCTAGGCCTGTTTGACTTCTCTGTTTTGTTTTATTCCCATTACTTCTGGGACGGTTTCGGGAAAAAGAAAGAAAGGAAATCTTACTGAAATATTTAAAAATAGTAAAAAATGCAGTTGGTTACATGTTAGAAAATCTTCAAATAGCTGGTGTTCGTACTGAACTTGTCGTCTGACCGTGACTCGGGCAAGACAACGTCTGCCAGATCCGCTAGTATATTTATAGAAGTTCTTTCTTGGGCACAGACATCATCGGCGCAGATTTGGGTTTAAGAATCCCTTTGGAGGATCTAAAGACAATGGCCTCGATCGCTGTAGTTGGTGAAAGGACAGCACCACACGCGCAGTTTTCACCGTGCAGGTTTCGTTTTTATTTCTTAAATAAGAGGAGCAAAATTCAAAGGGATTTTATTTCTATACATTCTAAATTCTACATTAGGGGTCGTTTGTTCGCGATAAGAATTTATCAGCCCACAACCACACTAGGAATTTATACCTTAATCTTCGAGACAACAATCACATTGTTATCTATGTTTATTCAACTTTGATAAAGAAATTTTCTTACTCGTGAAAATTGTGTTAATTATAGGATAATGAGCACTTTAAGTAAATAGTGGATTTAATAGCAGTATAATTTTGTTTCAGCGTCATATCGGTCTCCTACATTTCACTTAGAGTTTAAGACTATTTCTTGTAAACAGGACAGCAACTAGTTGCTGGACCAGTTGCAACTGTTTCCTTAAAGTTTCAATTTAAAGGCTAAAATTGCTTTTTGTTTATTATATAGGTGATAAATCGTACTGTTTATTAATGTACAGTGTAATCATTTAATATAATACAGGGCTTTGTTTTAACTTTATCAGTGGCATTTTTCATTACTTTTATGTGAATTTACAAGTCAATCTTGAGCAACTTTTTTCTTTATTTAATTCATTACTATAACAAGAATCTTGGCAGGATTTATGTGAAACGTTTTCGTTTTCGTATTTGTGATGCGTGAAGATCTCCCTGAACCTCAGCAAGAAGTGGGCGACTGGGAAATATCCCAACAATTGGAGTTGGAACAACTCAACAAAGTATCAACCTCAAATTTGCGTGTGAGTTATGCATCACAGTTGGTTAAATATTCCAGGTAGTTTTGTTGTTGCTAGTAAGGTTTCTGCCTGACAAAAGGTAATGGAAATATTTTTTAACTAGCAAAAAGCTGAGCTTTGTTTTGACGGCTCGCGTAGTTTTTCATGCCTGTATTACTTATTTAAATGTTTTTTGACAGATAACACGTAAGTAAATTTGCGATTTTTGCATATACAAAATATTTTCTATAATTTACAAAATTATATATCTCAATCAATTTTCGTTTTAATTTGTGACTTTAAATGTAGTTTTCTTTTTAATATTTGCATACCGAAAGGGTGTGATACAGCTAAGATATTATTAGCGACATGAATAATGTGTACCTATTTCAGCAAATAAATGATTTGATTTACTAAGTTAAAGAACAAAACTATTGGTATGATAGTTTTTCATTAAAGTGTCCTACAGAACTGCTCAGTTTGTGGGATAGTGTTATGGCTCGCTTCACTCGTCCTAATAATTTACCAAATAAGGTTTTATGCTACCGATAAATCGTTGCAATTTCACTGTACAATTTAAACCCATTGTACTGTATAGTTAACATGCAAATATATACTCGACCAAGAAATTGGTTTGCCACACTAAGGTCGAATGTGGTTTGCACGTCAATTTGTTAAAAGGTTCATTTTGGCTTGTTAAGCATTACGTAAGTTTCTAACAATGACCCTTAGCAAAATTTTCTTTAAGTAGAAACAGTCATTCAAAATGGTAAAGCACTTTCTTGGTCCACTATACTTAACTTGTTTTTGTAAGAACTATTTTTAACGAGTTTCTTGCTGGTTCTTCTCGTGGTTCGACTTTTCCGAATCAGTGGTTAATTTTTAAAATATTCGAAGATACAAAACAGCTCGTTAAAGTCTACTTGAATAAAACGTTGGATTCTGTTAGTTGCTCAGTTCAAACCTGGATCCCGCTAGACTATAACAGTACTAGCGTAGAAGTTGAAGAGTTTGTTTGTTTGCTTGAACGTGCTAATATCAGGAACTATTGGTTCGATTTGAATAAGTCTTTCGGTGTTAGATAGCCTATTTATCGAGGAAGGCTATAAGCTATATATCATCACGCTAAGCTTGATTTCTCCAAACTTCCACCTTGCCAATTGGACTCCGTTCTTCTACCATTAATCTATCGAGCATTCAAGAAAAGAAAAAACCTCATTGGATTTATCACACTATATGCTTAATTACACTTCCCTTTAAATAAAAAAGTTCTATAAAAATGTGCGCCCGAGAATACGTGGTGTACGGTATCGACGCAGAACTTATATACCATACATCTACATGTATCTACGTCTGTATCTATATATCTATATCTATGTGCCGGTAATTCGGCTCGAGGCACGTACACAGGACGTGACCGGCATGTCCCGCCGCCCGTCACAGATACAACGAAAATGAAAAACAAGATGGAAATTCGGAAAATTATCTCGGAAATGAAATTTCTTTTCGACAACGCCTCGGAACACGCGGCACTTCGACTATTTTTTTTTTCTGAATGTGTAATGCTAGTCTGAGTGACCTTCATACTGTCAACGAGGGTGCTTTGAGGTGAGCCGAGGCTCAGCCATTTGCGGAGCCCCTGGTGGTGCTCCCGATTGAAGGTCGATACTCAACGGGTGCCTCCTGGAAGGCCAAGGCCGTGGATACCGTGTATTCAACACTTTTAAACTTTTTACAGTATTTATAATTGACAAAAAAAATAAAATACGGATACCTGTCGTAACGATATGAGATCAAAAATAGCAAATAAAATAAATATGATATTATAAGACTATTTCAATTAACAATTACAATAAAATTTCCTTAACGACCGAACCTCCGATCCATTCTATAGCAAAGAGACCGCTTTGGTATAGGGGGACCGGCATTATGAGTTATAAGGACAAAATTTTATATAACTTTCTTAGAGCTATACTTATATGAGCGTCAAATTTTACCTATTATTCGTTATTATTTAAAAATGAACGTTTTTGGGAATATAAAAAGTACCCTTAAGCCCTTACCTGCTTTTTTTTTTTGCTTGCATGACTCTTAAATTCTAAGTGACTTATATATTAATACCGCGAGTTAAATATCTACTAGCGCCATCTATGACGGTGTGGGAAAAGTAATTTGAGGTAAACAGGATGCATTAGCAATGCAGCCCAAATAGACAAACGTCTGAGCTAGGGCTAACATGAGCCAGTTTTTTAGTCGTACTTATAGCGTGACGGTTATTTTCATTTTATTTCATTGTGTAACTTAACTTAAAGAGTTTATTTTTATATTATATAATATATATACATATTTTTTTTAAATATATATTTTTATATATATTTAATATTTACTGGGAATGGCTTTTTAAATTAATTTGTTATATAGAACATCAAATCGATCCAAAGTGCATGCTAAAAGATATTTTTGGATATTTACTTTTAAACTATTTTTCTGCATATGATGTTGTGCTCCGTCAATAAGTTGTGATATTTGTACCGGTAGGTTGTTATAGAGTCGTAGCGCTGTATGCGAGTAATGTCTATTAGTAAACAAGGAAGATTTGGAGGGTTCTATATATTTTTGACTACTAGTTACTCGAGTAAATCTGATATCCTAGCATTAGTTTTTAGTGGAAATTCGTGAATATGCTTAGCCATAAACATAGCTAGCTGCCAAACATTTATTTTTCTCGGAGTTAGCACAGGACCAATTTTAAATAGTTCTATTGTAGAAAATATAAAATATATACCACCTCCTACGCGTTTCGGAATTTCGGCACTTAGAACAGCGGGATCCGATTAACCTTACTGAGTGATATAAGTCGTGTTGCAAAGATCGTGGGGGTTCCGAGGATGAAGTAAGACAGCAATCGGTCATTGTAACTCGCTCCACAGGCAAATCCTGTGCAATCTAAGCGGAACCTAGTACAAGACCGGGTTAACGCTAGGAAGAACAACAAGAATGATATATTCTGAATGCTAATCTAATCTAAATAGTAAAGTTACGCGTTGACCTTTAAAGAGCATATATAACATCTATTGGTAACGTATTTTAGAGAAAAATACGACAATAAACTTTGTTTTATTGTTTCTGCTTGACCTAGTTTTAGGAACCTTTGAATGTTTTTTTTTTTCTATTATAGTTCGGAATCCGATATAGAAGTTATTCTCATAATGTCTTATTGTTAGATATTATTGGATATAGATAAACATGTTATTGTATACGATTATTAGATATAATATAATATTTATAGATTTTATAATAGGGAATATATTATTGTATAAATTAATAATGAAGAATCGGATATACTTGAAAATGACATCGAATGAATGGGAATGATTGTTACCTTTTGATACGTCACTCATCCCTACCTTCAATTCCCTTCATTCGCGTTATTTTGAACTAGTCGAGACAGTCTTGTGATAAGCCTCAAAGTGGCAACAAGTGAAATAAAGATTTGTGATCAAACTGTTTTTTGTTGTTGAGAGATCTTAACCTCAACCCTCATCGTATAGTTAATATTATCTAATCTAAAATGCTTAGTTTTATTTATATCTATTCATATAATTGCTAAATCCGGTGTTTCCAATTCGATTCGACTTTCAAAAAAAAGAGCATACTCATTTCTCAAAAGTCAAATAATATAAATTAAAAAATATATATGTAAATTTAAAAGAAGTTCTTAATTATATACTAAGACGGCCGGCTGGTCGAAATTCGCCCACAAATCTTTTGATTTGCGTACTATATATATAATAAAAAGTAATGTACACAATTTTCATTATTTCATTTATACTCCTTTTAGCTACATATAATTTTTTGATTTTAACTTTATATCTTTGTTTATAACTTACATAACTTTATATGTTTGTTTATTAGATATTTTATTCTTAAATGAATCAATTATGCTTACATACATTGTGTAATAAAATTCATCAAAAAAATATGTCCTTGGCCAATATTTTTTTTATAATTAAGGGTTTGTATTGTTTCAGTAAAGAAAATTTCTAACAAGGAGCGACGTCGGCGCCAGAACGAAAACTTGCGGCGTTTGCTGACTCCTAAGACTGCACTGATGGTACTTAACGAGATCATCCCAGCTGATGTGGTAGCCAGCGTGAGTTTATCCTTTGACCTAATTTCATGTGTATTCAATTTTTTTTCAATTTATTCAATTTCATGTGTATTGATGCCAGTACGATCGGCTGGTTTGCCATCGTGACCCCTCCACACCACCACTCAAAGCTTCCTTGTATGCGTGTACCCGCTTATACAACACTCTTTGTGGCTCCTCTATATAAGCTGTGCACTGTGCATCTTGGTACCATTTACAAAAAATTGTGATGTCTGTAGAGTAAGGAAATTGGTGAACTAATATTTCACATGTGCTCAGTGTCCTGTGACAGCCCATTTTTTGTTATGTGATCGATGCGTTATACTTGAGAATGCTTGCAAAGGCATTTGTAGCATTTGAAACATTTATATGCACCTGTCATTTTACATTCTATTTCTTTAAATAAATTCCCTTTTACATTAAAATATAACATGTAAAGTAATAATTTATGTGCATGGGTTTATTAAAGTGTCAATTTATCTGATAAAAATAAAATATTTGCTTTAGCAATTCAAAGTGGAAACGGTGACGAATGCGTGCAGTCAGTACTACCGTTCCAACATGCAAAGTTACTGCGCTGCGCTCTCACTTGAAGGACGCAACTATAAGGGCTATGGTGAGTTTTGGTACCATTTTATACTCGCTCAATACAAAGGGTATGTGAAGTACAGAATTATAGAAAATGTTCTTTCACTTCTAATCTCCAATCAGTGGGATAAGGATTTGGCAATGATAGCTTAATTTGAAGTAAAAACTGAAACAAAGAATTTGAAACGAAAAAATTTCGGCAGCAAGAAATGACTAATGTATAAATTAGTGTTACAAGAAATATCATTTAAGATCATTAATATAATATAGCTCGTTACTTCCAAAAATGCACGTCCCTTCAAAGTATTCACCTCCACATGCAAAATAGTGTGTACACGCAACACACGCAAGCTTGTCACTATCATCGACGTTTAGAGTTTGAATTTCGAATAAAATTGCCGCACACTATGGTGTCCACTAAATAGTCAGTACCATGGGCAACGAAGTGATGATTATTTTTACGATTGTTGTATGTAATCTAGGTTTTCTAACATTTTGATACAGAATGAATGGATTCCCAAAAGAATTAATGTAAGGACCACTTGTGCTAGCGGTCCTGACCAGAGGGTCTATGGGATTTTGCCATTCTATTGTTATATTAACCTTTTCCTCTAAACGACTTTCTATTCAATACTTTAATAAATAAAGAAATATATACAGGACTATATGACACACGGACGTCTGTTCCTAAGGTAGACAACTTAATGCATGTGTTATAGGTAACACATATTAATTTTTTAAAATAAAACGACACCTCCACCAATGTCAAACGATTTACACACACTTGTACACATTTTACTATAAGATGGTGTCAAAGCGAAGTCATGACGGCCGTGACTGTACTATGTACATATATTAATTATCAAATATGGCAATTTCGTTGTAAAAAGAATTGAAATTTTGTATATGTAAATAACCATTTGGTAGGCAATTCTAAGGATTTATGGACGAATTTCGACCAGCCGGAGATTTTAAGTATTTAATAATCAGGTAGATAATTTTAAAATAGATGAAATGCATACCTCGCAATATATTTTCCTTTTTAACAATGATTTGTTTATCTCTATCTGGAGAGTTATGTTGTGGAGGAACACCAACAAGTGAAAGAATTACAGCTGACATTCCACCATCCGCAGTGATGCAATGGTAGCCCAGTACAACCCTCTAATTAAATAATAATAAATAATCAACACCTATATGAGCAAAAGGACATCCTGTTCAAAATTATACTATCCATTCAAAACAATTCATTTATTTCTAAACAAAAAATAACTCAATGTATTATGGTATACCGGCATGACCTAAAAAGATACAGATAAATAATTTACACGCAAAAAAGGCGATAGGAATATATGTCATTACTGCAAAAACAAAGCCTTGAAGAAATTTTAAAATACATACGTCCAAGATCTTGTGTTTTCCCTATTGGAAAAAAGCTGAGATCAAGACTTACCTGAACTCCTCGATCCGTGAAATTATTAAAAGGATGATCAACACAATCGAGCTGACCTCTTCTGTTGACAAACATCACCCATCTACTTCTTTCATCATGAGGAGGAAATGGAATTTCCATGAAACGCAATCCTGTTAGTCTATTTATATTATCAAGAAAAAGTCTTATTTTGTCTCGTAAAACTTTGTCTGTAATAAGTATTAAATATTTACGTAGTTTTTAAGTGATAATCATAATAAAAAAATGTGCTTATTGCAGAAGTAATACTTTTTAAGTGCCTATCCTTGTTGGTGCTCAAAAATATATCAAGGGAAGTTTAAGCCCCAACTCTATTGGGATCTCACTTTTCTCTAGGTAACGTTATGCCGGAGTCAGGCATAGCTTCATTTGAATGATCATGTCAATGATCATGTAGTGTCCCGAGACTTTATGTAACTGCACAAAGTTTTGTAGAACTTTGTAAACTTCAAGGACAACAATGTCCAATACTTTGACTTATGTCTGGCTCCTGCATTATGAATAGAATAGAACAGATAAATAGTATAGTATTACCACCCCTCCAACTAAGATTATTCACGAAGAAGATGGGACCCTATCGGCTTCAGGGCTTGCAACAGTTTTTTGACGGGTGTCTATAATAACTGATAATTTTGCTTTCATTATTCTTCTACCCAGCGATATCCCGGTCTAGTACTAGGATTCGCTTAGATTGCCGAGGATGTGGCTGTGTGAGTCAAGATGACCGATTACCATCTATCGTCATCCTTGGAACCACACGATCTCTACAACCTCACGACTGACCTCACTCGGCGACATTAATCAGGCCCCACTGTTACGTGCCCTCCGAAATACGGAGGAGGTTTTATTATCAAATATAAACCAGTATTTGAATTGGTCATCCGTCTATCACCTGTAGTGCTGTGCTTTGGTGGCGGATTCGGTGGTGTAGCTTTCGGGTTGCAGCATTGCACCGATTTTCCCTCATATTCGTTCGCGTATTTAAGCAAAGTAGTTTAGTATTTCATGCATGTCACGGATTTCCGCAAAGTAGCGTCTGATTCTATCGATCATATCTTAAAGGTCAGCAAAGCATCTGTGTGCCATCTGGGCGCCGGAAATAACTCATACTTACTGAACTGACTGCATATTTGCCTCTTTTTATATGTAAAAAATTGCATGTACCTAATATAATTGAACTGATAGAGACATAATAACAGTAGTTACTTCCGGTGGTCTGTTACAGTATAATTACATCTAACGACTTTGCCTGACATTTGAGCGGTCGGCAGGTCAAGGTTACATTAGTTTGTGATTACGTAGGACAACATCGCCCACTGAACAGTTTTTGCTACTTTACGCTTGATACTGGCAAAGAATTTTAATTAATGAAACGAAATTCATTTATTTGTAGTTGCCACCACCTTACACCAGTAACAAATAAATGGTACAGACTATAGAATTAATCATTAAACCTAATTAGGAAAAAAAAACAGAACAAATTTCAAAACAAAACAAAAAATACGTTGAACCAAATTATGCCAAAAAAAGTATACAGTGTCACAAAATATATGTTATCTGTAAAGCAGTGCCACGACTACAAAATGGCGGCTACTCAGTTGAACGTCAGAGTGACAATTTAATACTGAACCAGACATAGTTCAAAGTGTTTGTACATTTTTGACCTTCAAGGCCATAAAGTACTACAAATATTTGTATAGTTACACAAAGTCCCCGCCCACACTACATGATCATTGAAATGATCATTTCAATGAAGCTATGTTTGGCTCCGGCATAATAGGATCTTTTAACGGAAATCTATACAAGTAAATAGATGATCTGACTAATACAAATATAGGAACATTTAAGCGGATGAAATACTTAAATGCAGGCAAAGTCGCGGTTAGCAGCTAGTATTATGTAAAGAGGAGTACAGCTATTTAAAATTCCATCAGTAAGCTTTTCGATCCATCTATCTATGTCCTTAAATTGTTGATCCAAACAGATCAGTCGTTCAACCGAAACATGCTCTGATTTTGAATTGTTCTTAACTTAGTTTTTTTAAATGAATTATATCGTCCAAATAGTTATTGCGTGAAAAATATATAATATAAGCTGTGCCCGCGATTTCGTCCTCGTAAAATTAGGTAAAAAAAAAGATTCAATTTCAGCGTGATGATATATAACCTATAGCCTTCCCCGATAAATGGGCTATCTAACATTGAAAGAATTTTTGAAATCGGCCCATTAGTTCCTGAGATTAGCGCGTTCAAGTAAACAAACAAACAAACTCGTCAACTTTATATATTAGTATCTATACTAATATACAAAGCTGATGCGTTTGTTTGTTTGTTATCAATTTCAGTCAAACGAGCCGTTTCTGAGAAATAAAAAATCGCATCTGTCTTCCGCTAGTTCAGTTGTCCATAGACAACTTCTAATCTAGTGATCCATCCATTGTCACACTTAAAAATATATAAATAATAATAATAAATAAATATATAGGACTATATGACACACGGACGTCTGTTCCTAAGGTAGACAACTTAATGCCCACTGCAAACTCCGAACGAAATACGACAACAATATTATTGATATGATGGTATTGCCGCCACTTCACGCCGATCTTATGTGACAAAGAGGTACCAATCTGTGCGGTTTGTTAGTCACTTATAATGAGTTGCGCAATTATTTGTTTGCCCCTTGTCATTTATATGACAAACAATGCCTAAAAATTTAACTTTTCCTTTATATTTGATTATGCAAATAGAAATTTTGCTTAATTTAACGCCTATTGGTGCAACGTTTTTGCTAGTGGGCTTTTAATAAGCTAAGCAATGTTTCTAGTAATCATTTTGGTAAAAAAAGTGTTGTTTTCTTAATTTTATATATTAGCGACTTTCTTCTGTAAATAGTTAGTTAAAAATATTTTTGTTTGTAGTTTTATAGCTAAAAGATTATTGTAAATAAAAAAGAAAATTTGTAGAAACTTACCTCGAAAAATTTTTCTCGGTGTTTCTGAACCGATGCTACTTAGGGACCTACCAGAAAAGAGTTTACGCATTCTTTAAAGTCGGCAACGCATCTACGAGCCCAGTGGCGTTGCAACTGTCCATGGGCGTCAGTAATCACTCAACTGCCACTTGATAACATTTTTGATTTTTAATTTTTATATTGCTTATAAGTTTTGCTGATAAACAAAACCCTGAAACTTAAAAATGTGTGACGGATTGGTGTGATATCTTCAAATTTTACTATAATACTCACAAAATACCTAAATATTATCCCTACTTGAAAGCTAATCGGGCGTCTGGGCCCGTGCCCGAATGAAAACTAGTATTAAGATGTACCGTCTGCCCCTTGTTTCAGAAAAAATTATAGAGAAACGCTTGGTTACCCTTCTTTTTATTTACTATTTGTATAAGCAAAAGGTAGGTCAGGCTTTTCTGTCTAGAAATACATTTTTCACCGTCAATCTATTTAATGCAATGGTTGTATACAATGCTTTTTGAGAAATATACAAAGATATTGTGTAAAGCATTTGCGGGCGAAGTATAAAAAAGAATGAGTTTGAATTGTGACTTGTATTTAAAAAGAAAGTTATAGCTTTTTGCTGATAATTAA
The DNA here is from genome assembly GCA_024363005.1 of Charaxes varanes. Taxonomy (NCBI): domain Eukaryota; kingdom Metazoa; phylum Arthropoda; class Insecta; order Lepidoptera; family Nymphalidae; genus Charaxes; species Charaxes varanes. Next base: position 3,846 of record JANCMC010048488.1, on the reverse strand, counting down.
AAAAATATCTATATATAAGTGTCTTATGTCACGATGTATGTACGCGATAAACTCTGAAATTCTAGCACCGACTTTGTCCAATGTCGTAACAAGGGGTCACACGTCACGTCACGTCACACGTCACGTTACAAAAAGGAGAGTATCATGAAAATGTGACACTGTGCGATAACGGTCAGGGCGGTCAAAATGTAAAATAATAAAATAATTGAAACTTTTTGAAATCTATTCTAATATATAAAGCTGAACAGTTTGTTTGCTTAATCGCGGTAATCTCAACTACTGGGAAAATATTTCAGTGTTATAAAGCTCTTTTATATATAATCACGGCTATAGGCTATATATAATCACGGTAAAATTGAACCCTTTTTAAAAACAACTTTTACACAGTTAGTTAAATATGAACTGAATACAATTAATGAAATAAATAAATTGTTTGACCCTTTTTTAAAAACAAATTTTACGTGAAGTCGCGGGCACGGCTAGTTATTAATAATATTTATACAGGACTATATGACACACGGACGTCTGTTCCTAAGGTAGACAACTTAATGCCTGTGTTATAGGTAACCGCATAACTTGACTTTCATCTAAAATTTACACTATTTTCGATGTATAGAAATAACCAAGTTTTTGTCAGAATGCTAAAAAAAGCTCACTGAAACTTCAATTGAGAGGTCTTGAATGAAGATTTCAAAAAATTAAAGCTTTATACATGAAAAATTATTCTAAATTTCGTTCGATTTTATTAACTTTAGAATTTTCGGACAAAACGAAACAAGCTACAAAGTATTTATGATCGTACAAGGGAGAGGCCGACGAGAGCACTGGAACAAAGCTCAATAATAGCATTAGGTTCGTTTGTTTGTTTGTCGGTCGGTTGTCCACAAGCCGGCAGATCACGCGAACACTGCGAATGCTAACAAACTTTGCAGCTTAACGCTGACTGAACCGGCACTGATCACTTTCATTAAAACAGCGTTTTGTAACAATGTCCTATTGCTCATTTTTTAGCTTTAAGTATATTATCACCAGAAACTACTTTTTTGAACAAATATTTAGGCTGAAAAAATGACATGCATGAGTTCTTCCAAAATCCCAAAGGAATAAAGAAGATTTCAATTTACAATTATTTAAATATAATAACTACGGTTTGACATTACTGTAGAAATCAATTCAATATATTGATGCGTAGGCTGAATCCGTTTCAAACCCCGCTGGGCTATTATCGTGGCCACTCCTAACATAGGCCTAACTGGATTGGTAACGAGACTATTAAGTACATATCACAAAACATTCTTTAAGAGATAATAATAAATCGTTTAACCTGTTCCGTATTGCCATCGTAATTCGTATCTGATTTAGTTCGCTGATTGTTTCGTCTACCGGAGTGTGTAGTGGCTGAAGAAGTGGTACTTCTCCGAGAGACACACGCGTGTAGATCTAGATAAGGCACGTGTAGTCGTTACATGTTACGGTGATCTCGTACGTGTCACTTGTTTAGCAGCCTCTTACCAAAACATTTTTCGCACCTTTTTTCCTTGCGACGTTCTTTAAGATTGCTTCGCTTTGATAAGGAAAATTTTCTTATAACCTAACTGGCATCCACGACTTCGCTCTCGTGCGTTATTAAAATTCTAATAAGTTAACTATTTAAACGTCTTAGTCAAAATTTACCTTTTTACGAATTAATTAAGGAATTTGAAATCAGAGTATTTATAGTGATGATAATGACACCCCATGAAAAGTTGGCTCCCGCTCAAGCAGGAAGGCATTCAGAATGATAAATTACAATATTAACAGTATTGGTTGGTATTGCTACTGTATAAAACACAGTTGACCGTGAGGTTATTATTTAGAAATCATAATTATCTTCCGAAATAGTGGTAGCTTTTAAAATATTTGACGATTCAAATGATCTTGTAAAAGTCTACTCGAATAAAATATCATTGATTATGAAGATTATGTAGTTATCCATTTTATTTAGGTATTTACCAATTCAGTTTTTTAACGCATTTTTGTTCTAAAAGGGATATAGACTCTATGGAGGTTATTGGCATACTTTTAAAATCATCTTCCGGACAGAAAATCAGTGGAATGCTCTATAAAATGTTACAAGTATTTTTAAAGCCCTGTTACTTGTTACAATTCCCAATTCTCTAGTTAATTACCTGATGTTCTCATGAGAGCGCTTGCGTGCTACCATAACGCTTACGGAGAAGGCCTTCAGAGCCTAAAGCCTAGCAATGACCTAGCTCCTAGCCTAGGTAAGACCTAAACTTAGCCGTGTAATACTTTAAACTTTCCGATATATGGAAAAAATTTAAACTTATTTCCTATTATTAATCTATAATAAATATTAGTATACTAATTATATATATAATAATACCTTTTAGTATATTAATTAGTATACTAGTAGATATTATAAAGAAGAAAGATTTGATTGTTTGTTTGAACTGAAAAAGCTGTGAAACTACTGGATTGATTCGAAAAATTCTTTCACCATCAGAATCCTAAATTATACCCGATGAACATAAGCGATAGAATATTTTCGAAAAACTTAGGGATCCGTATGTAAATTTCGATAATGTAAAGTAAACATTAAGGCAACTAATAGCAAATATTTGCAATGTGCGTATCCTCCTTACGGATATTAGACCGTCTTTTTCACCGCTGATCTATTTAGGATATATCTATAATTCAATACTATTATATAAAACTGAAAAGTTAGTTTGTTTGTTTGCTTGAATACGCTAATCTCAGGAACTACTATTCCGATTCGAAAAATTCTTTCAGTCTTAGATAGCCCATTTATCAAGGAAAGCTATAGGCTATATATCATCACGCTAAAATTGAATCTATATTTTTTTTTTACCTAATTTTACGCGGGCGGAATCGCGGGCACAACTAAGATCAGATATATAAAATCCTCGTGTCACGGTGCTTAATGCCAAACTCTTCCAAAACGGCTTGACCGATTCTTATGAAATTTTTTATGCATATTGGGTAAGCTCGAAAATCGGCCGTATTCCATTTTTAAGCCCCTAAGTGACAAGGGTGGCCCACGCGGACGAAGTGTCGGGGTGTGGCTAGTATAATAAATATTGTACGCACTTATAAATTAAGATAACGAAATAGATAACCAATTTTCCACACAAAATGGCCGACTAAAGATAATTGTGATCGGTGCAACAAACTTAATCCGATAATTAGATAATTGTAATTCTCCGTATATGTGCAGCGCTAATTGGCGGTTTGTTGTTCAAGGACAGATAACAAAATGACGTCATGTCATTGTCCTCAATAATTATTATAAAACTTTGACACATTACCACAGTATATACTGGCACTATAAATTGACTATCTCGTTGGTGCAGTGGACAGTGACCCTGCCTTCTGCTGCGGTGGTTGTGGGTTCGATTCCCAGCTCGAGTCTGGGTGTATTATCCATATGTATGTAATTATATATTTCTAAAAAAATATATTTGTGTATAACAGGCATCTGTTACCTATAACACACGCATTAAGTTGTCTACCTTGGGAACAGACGTCCGTGTGTCATATAGTCTGTATATATTTATTTATATATAAAAAACTTAACTGCAATGATTATATGAATATTACGCATATCTTAAAGTAAATAGTTTGTAAATGCTAAAATTCTAGCATTCATTAAAATAATATGTTTTTCAAGAACTTCTATTTGCATTGCGACTTTAAAATTAACTGTAAAATATCCGTTTCCTAAACCTTTTCTCCGTTTTCAGGACGAAAAAAAAGCTTCAAATTCGAGATGAAAAATCTGTTAAAAACGGTTACGGAATGGTAACATGGCTTGCCTCTAATTAG
>JANCMC010048481.1:0-22288 GCA_024363005.1 Charaxes varanes | reverse complement strand
GCTGAAAATCAGCGCTGTAAATTAATTGTACACGTGTAATTTATGGCACTTGCTGAGCTGGTATACCTAATGACCCTTTTTTGTCATAATAAAGCTGACTATGTTTATTTTGATTCGTCTTATTTTTAGGGTTCCGTACCTCAAGAGGAAAAAAGGAACCCTTATACGATCACTTCGTTGTCCGTCTGTCTGTCTGTCTGACAAGACCCTTTTTCTCAGGAACGGGAAGACCTAGAAATTTGAAATTAATACCATATACTGAAATCTGCGGTCCCTTGAAGTTGTGAAGAAATCAACCCTCCAAGTAAACACAATCAAAAGATATGGGCCTTTATGTCACTTTTCCCATACATTTGCAAGGGGAACCAAAACCTATAGGGTACTTCCCGCTCACCTAGAATCATGAAATTTCGCAAGAAGCTACATCTTGTAGCACAAACAAAGGAAAAAATCCGAAAATTGTAAATTTGTCCTTACAACAGTGTCTGTTTGTCTATTTGTGCGTCTGTTTGACAGTACCCTTTTCTCGGAAACACGAACAGGTATAAAGTTGAAATTAATACCAAATACTGAGGCCTGTAATCCCTTGAAGCTGTGAAAATATCAACTCTGTAAATATACGCAATCAAAAGATATGACCATTTATGTCGGTGCCCTATATCAGTGCATTCGAAAATGAAATGAAAACCTATAGGGTACTTCCCGATGCCCTAGAACCATGAAATTTGGCAAGAAGCTAAATCTTGTAACACAAATATAGGAAAAAATCCGAAAAGTATAAATTTAATGTTACATCAAAGTTTGTATGTCAATCCGTCTGTTTGTACGTCAAAGCTCTTTTTGTAAGGAACGCGTTGAATCATAATGTTTAAATTTGTAGTAAATATTGCTGTCTACGGTCTCTTAAGACTGTGAAAAAATCTAACCTCTAAGTATTCGCAATGACAAGAAATGGCTCTTAATGATATATTTCTTATACATTAACAAAGACACTCGATATGGATACCGTATTAATCCTTATCCATTTAAATTCGTTAGATACGTTGTATATATTATGTAGATCAAAATTATCCTTTACAGCATATTATTAAAATTAATAACTTCGAAGTTATGACATAAAATGTGCAGGCACAGTGGCCGGCGGGCGGTGTGGTAAGCGACCCATAGATGGCGCTGTTTTGTTGTTATACGTGTGCCGGGTCCGCTAATAAAACCTAAACAACTTTCCTCTAAGCTGAGGCCTACTGAGCTATTAGTTTAATTTATTATTATAAATTATACTGTAGGTAAAGTAAAATTAATCTTTAAACGAGAAAAAAAGCCTCTCTAAAAAAATATTTTTACGATATTTTTATTCAAGGTACCCCTTAAATAAAATTATCGCTGTCTCTTCATTGATGGTACAGAATATTCAAAAGTACTACGATACAAAGAATATATAATATTAGCCGTACCCCGCGACTTCGCCCAACCGAGCCACTCTTATCACTTGTGGGCTTAAAAAATAGTTTACGACCGATTCTCAGACCTACCAAAATATGCACAAAAATTTTCATAAGAATCGGTCAAACCGAAGACTGTCACATTCAAGGAAATCCCATGAGAAGTACAAATCTTACTCGTAAAATAACCTTACAAATATAACAATGTAAACTAGAATATGTCTCTTTTAAAATTTCTCAACATATTGTGTAGGCAAATTGTTTGTTTACCTTTTGTCTCAATAAGAATTGAATGGGGTATCTATACCCCATTCAATTCACATTTTATTATAATTCTTATCTCATAAAATTGTTTAAACCAAAATAATGTATTGTTCAACATAATTATCCAAAAAAACCTGTACTTACTGCGTCTACTAAATCACTACTTGAATTGTCCTAATACAATATGACTATCACACTTCATAGATCTTTAAAATTTAATTAAATTACAATGGTAAGGGCACCTCAATGTAAAATACACACACATTTCATGTCATAATACTAGCCTAACGTGAAAAATGCGTACATTGGAACAAATGAGTTTGATCAAATGTTTGGCAAACGTTCACATGTTCTCAAACTGTCCATCCTTGTCCAGCAAGAGAATGTTGGGGTTCTCTTTCTCGAATTCGGTTGGTTTCCTGTCCCTCTGCTCGTCGGTCCACTCTCCTTCTCCCTTACCCCATTCTCCTACCTTCTCCCCTATAACGTCTACCTCTTCTTTAGCTCTCAGTTTCTCCTCCTGGAGTAAAATTAAACTTGTTACAATCGTTTTTTTAGGGTTCCGTAGGGACCCTTTTAATTTCGCTCTGTCCGTTCGCCTGTCTGCCCGTAAGGTGGTCCCCCCCCCTAATATTTCCAATCTATTAGACGTAGAGACTTGAAATTTTCTATGTTGATAGAACATGCTAAAAACTCATTAGGAAAATATTTTGGACGAAATCAAACAATAACTTTTGAAGTTATTTAACAAATACTTTTATAGCGTATCAGCTACGGAACCTTTCTATATAAGCGTGTCTTGATACGCTCTTGGCCATTTTAATTATATAATAAGGGGCACACGAGCGGTCCATCGCCTAAATCACTACCGACGCCCATGGACATCTGCACCACGCGTAGATGTGTTGTCGGTCTTTAAAGAGGGGTTTATGACACCGGGAACTCTCACAAACGGATCGAAACGCGACAAAACTACCATCACTTGATGTGACAGCATCGCCGCCATTGCACGCCGATCTTATGTGAGAAAATTTCGTTACATAAGCAACCTTTTATTCTAGTAAAATGGTACGAGAGAAAGAATTAAAAATGTCATTGATATATTAAATAAAACTGAATTTCTAAAATGTACGTACGCCCACAATTTGGGAACGATTGTCCCAAATTTGATAATTCTTTTTTATCGCGTTCGTTATTTGTAAAACAAAAATATTTTTGACTGTTACGGGAAATTTTCAAAACGGCTGGATCGATTTTTACGGGACTTTCCATGGTAAATTTCACAAAGAATAACATTGGTTACTACTTCTTCGACCGTAAAATAATTAGGGATTTGCACAAAAAAAAGACCCTCAATTATAACATAATCACTGAATTCACGCGAGCCAAGTTCAAGCCAAGCGGGCATCACCCATTATTTAATATATTTCACGTGCTAAAAGAAGTTTCACTTCGAAAATGTGAAATAAGATTAACATTTCAGAACGGTACAACAGCTGAGAGGCACAGATGTACTGTTTGTAACATTAAACTAGAATACGTAACTTTGGTATATTCAATCTTTCCGCTTCGGGGGTCGTGAGTTCGATTCCTGGCTCGAGTCTGGGTGTATTGTGTATATGTATATATTTATATTTCTCCAAAAAAAAAAATTGATGTAGAACAGGTGTCATTTACTTATATAACACGCATTAAGTTGTCTACCTTAGGAACAAACTTCCGTGTGTCACATAGTCCTGTATATATTTATTTATTCTTTCATTCTTCTTGCCTCCAATGTGCTAATGTATGGCATTGCTTTCAATATCGACCTGTTACCTGAGTGTCGCGCTTCGCGAACTTGTCAAACATGTTCGCGTAGAGCTGCTTCTCCTTTTGCTTCTGCTTCTGCAGCGTGCTGCGACACACGATTATTTGGTTTGCGGCCGCCTGACAAAAACAAATATGTCTCTTATTCGTTCGCAAAGAATTAAAAGAAATGGTAAAACAATGCGCTATTATTGCTAACAAAGTTGGAAATAAAAAACTATAACACCGGTTCAATTGCTATTTAAGGAGTCATCCATTAGGTCATACGAATTTTACGATTTTTAACTCCCTTCCCATCCTTGTCACAGATACATTTTCAATACCTGCACCCCTTTGGTGTGACGTCACAAATTTTCCAATTTTATGCATGTGCTCGTATTAAAAAAATAAACAAAAGAGAACTGCAATTTCAATATATTTTTTTAATTTTGACATGTGAAAACACAAAGACTGTGACACACCTGCCTGTCGTCTCACAATGTCACATTTCGATGATCCCTCCCCCTCTTAACGTTAGACGTAATTTATGGATGATCATTGCATTGATCGTCGTGTGGCCGAGACTTTGTGTAACTTCACAGTTTTTTAGAACTTTGTCAACTACAAGGGCAAAAATGTACAAACACTTTGACCTATGTCTGACTCGGGCTTAAAAAAAAAACTGTAAAATCGGTGAACACCTACAATCGGACAAAGAAATGATTTGATTTTGTAAATTAATTAGTGTAAATCTAAACTTTAGCTTTGAGAAACACTTGTTAGAGACAATTTGTAGTTGAAACTGTTCAGTTTTTTTATCTTGATTAACTCAATTATTAACTCTTGTTCTTACCTTATTTTGTGGTTCAGCTTGGAGTACTTTTTGGAAGTCTATCAGAGCCTGGTCCGCCTCACCCAAGCCGAGCAGGGCCTGCCCTCTGCGGAACAGGCCTTTGACATTGTCGGGCTCAAACTTGAGGGCTTTGGAAGCGTGATCTTTGGCCTCAAAGTGGAATGCGGGGGTCACTTTGAGGTACACCAGGGCGAGGTTGAGGTGAGCGGAGACGAGGAGGTCTCTCGCCTTTGCCTTGTTTTCGTCGTTCTCGGTGCTGTCTTCGGGCATGCCTAAATGAGAAATCGTCACGTAACGAAATGCCGTATACTGTTTGAGTGTTTGCGAGTGTACATGAATGAATACGCAGCGGAGTGCGCAATTCTCTCTCTCCCTTCCCCAGTTAGGAGGAAGGGCAAAGATGGTCTAGGGTGCGAAAGGTGGGGGAACGGGTGGGGAGGGTTAATGATACATTTATCTATTAATCGTATTCCTGCACAAAGACTTGCGTACCAAAACTGGTAGCTCACAGAGCAAACGGACGAAGCGTCAGCTATGTCTACGCTCTGTTTATTTTTCACAATGTTTGAATAAACAAGGTTTTCTTTACTTTCTTTCTTTCTTAATATATAACATAAATACGAGTAAAATTCTCACCTTCCACTAAAGACACAACCTTCTTATACTTTTTAATAGCCAACTTCAATTTGTTCAATTTGAAGTAGTTGGTTCCCTTTTCCTTCATTATCCGGGCTTGTTCCAACTTTTCATCACCGTCCATGGCCCACATTTCTTTGGTCTTTTCGAAGCTAACTAATTTCACTACATATTCCACTACAGAGTTTGGCGGTACACCCATACCAGAGTCTCCCTCAGATTTGAATGCATATTTCGGTTGGATGGTTAGTCGTGACCTTTCTCCCAGCAGGAATTTCTCTAGGGCTTTCTCGACGCCTTCGCAAATATTGCTCTCGCTACCTTCCCCCATCGCGAATGAAACGGTGCGAGTGTCGAACACTTTACCATCGGGAAGTTTTCCTTCAAGTTCCACTAAAAAAACAAACAAACATCATAATCACACAAATTATTTTGAAATAACTAAAATGCAAAAAATAATTGGTCCTTTCATACAATTCGTATGAATATTCTGATGTTTTGAAGTCAGTGCTATCGGTTCAGCGGGGAACCTGTTTGGTTTGATACATGACGGTTTCGTTTTGATGTATTTAAAAATGATTTATTTTTAAATTTTGGTGCGCAACCATCTGATGTTGCAGTTGTCCATGGGCGTCGGTCAGTCACTAAGGTGAACCGCCTGCCCGTTTGCCCCTTGTTTTATAATAAAAAAATAAAACACGTGATAAACAAAATGGGACCCAAAGGCATATGATATATGAAATGATACTTTTACGTTACCTGTCACTTGCGCGCCATCATTTGGGTTGTCGTATCCAGTACCTTGCTCAAGAATGTGCCTCAGAATACCTTTATTTTTGTTTGGGCTCAAATCCTCTACTTTCCAGTCGATCATTTCAATCTAGAAAGTATTAATTTCTTAGCAAATTAAAGATTCTCAGTAAAAGCTTATTAACAACAAATATCAGTTATCTTGATGAGGTGGCTGTAGCTTAGTCAGTGGTCGGCATTTGAATCGATTGTTACGTTAAGTAGCGCTTGCTGCGACCGGGTAGTAAATGGGCGACCCATTCTAGCACTGGTTTATATTTGGTATACGACCAAGGAACCTAAAACATAGGGACCCGATTAATGTCAGCGAGTGATACTAGTCATAAGGTTGCAGAGATCGTGAGGGTTCCAAGGATGACGTCAGCCGCAGCCACATCCTCTACAATATAAGCGGACCTTCGTACTAGACCAGGATAAAGTAAGTAAGAACCTATATTCCTAAATTTACAGTCTACCAAGAAGTAATTCAAGTCTAGTTGCTAAAGATTTATAAACGTCTCTAACGTCCCCGCGCGCTCCTTTTTGCTTCGTTACGGTTAAAACTTTCATTACCGACTTGGGTCGAAATTTTTTCGCTTAACTAGGTAATTTGTTTTTCTTATATTCAGCGGTTATCTAATAGGTTTTTCTTTTTGTAGTTTCTGTTTTGTGTGTAATATCAGAGAAATAAATACTTTTTCCATTTAAACAAGATTTTTTCATTTATTTTTTATCATTATAATAATATTAATAAGCATCGCAATACAACACCTTTAAATCGATTAATAATAAAGAAATAAAAAATGTAGATTATACTTATTAAATATAATAGCCTAGTGATACTTTATTTACACGCTGTACCACCGCCGATGTGACGTCATCAACGTCATGGCCACTGCTATTGCAATTGAGTAATAATTCACTGAGCCACAACAACACATAGCCAGATCTGCTAGTTAATCTTAATATATATAAATTACACGTCACATTTGTTTGTCAGCAATGGCCTGCTAAACTACTGAACCGATTTTAATCAAATTTACACACAATGTGCAGTTTGATCCTACTTGAATAGCTTACATCTCAATTTATAGTTGCAAATAAAAATGAGTTGCTGAAATGTATGCACTTGCACAACTTCCGAATGACTGCACCAAATTGGTGTTACTTTTATTTGTGTTCGTTATTGTTAGAAAAAGGTTTGTATTATTAAAAAGGAATGGCAAAGCGAAACATAATTGGAACGGGAACGGGAACAGGAACGGGCAGGAACCGTCTGCCGGGACCGCTAGTGTAATATGAAACTTACTTCAAACTGTAGTGTTGAGTTAGGTGGTATCTTTGGGGGACTACCCGTAGCCCCATATGCATACTCTGGTGCACAAGTTAACATACAAACTTCACCCTTCTTCATAGTTGCCACACCAATATCCCATGCCTTTATCACGGATCCTAAAACATGTGCCAAAAATTTAACAATAAATTTATAAACATGTATGTAATTATTAATACACATATGTAATTATTAATAATTTTAATAACTCTTTTTTTTATGTTCCAAGGGGCAAACGAGCCGGCAGCAGGCACCCAAGTGGCTACAGATGCCCATGGACATCTGCACAACCAGAAAGCTAGCAGATGCGTTGCCCAGTGCCTCTTTCCCACATGAGATCGGCCTGAAGGGGTCCTGCGAGTGCCCGAAAATGAATCATCGCAGACTGAGACGCGCACGGTCCGAGACGACACGGCTGCGACGACAATGCCGATTTAACCAATAGTTAGGAGTGAACCTAGAGGAAGGTTTTCATGTACAATACATTTATATAAAAGTATCGATAATTGTAAGTAAAAGTCGATGAATATCGACAAAAAGAATATAGGTCGATAAATGTTTAGAAAAGTCAGTGAATGTCGATAGATCAAGTTTTTTAATTTAATCCAAGCAAAATACAGTTCCACATTCGGAGCCATACATAGCTCAAAGTGTTCGTACATTATTGACCTTGAAGACTACAAAGTTCAACAAAACTTTGCGCAGCTACACAAAGGCCCTAGCCGCATTACATGATCATTCAAATGAAGCTATATCTGGCTCCGGAACCAATTATTTTGACTTTAAACACCTGACACTTGATAAAGGTAATTTATTAAACCATTTTATTCGTTCATTATCATAAATTCATTATTTACAAAGCGACAGAGACTAAAGTTTCAGTAGTTTAGCAGGCTACTATGTACACATGTCAACCACAGCAATGTCAACTTTGAACGCTTTGATTTATCTTACAAAACCTAAACCCCGCATAGAAAAGTCCAAAACTTCGAGCAAATACGCAAAGTGCCCGACTACACTAAATGATCAAGTGTGAACTTTGTGCAAAAACTTCTACAAAACTTGGCGCAGCAACACTAAAGTCCCCGACTACACTACATGATGATGATCATTCAAATGAAGCTATATATGGCGCCGATATTACAACGATATGCATGGCGTTGTGTTAAAATATTACACTTTTAGTTTAACTTTACCATATCCAAATAATTTAGGTATTCATGCATAAAATCGATACGATGTATTAAGTATGATGCGAAGATCTCAAAACTGCGCCACTTTCATTCTATTTTCAAGCAAGAAAATAATTGTATTCTTGTGGTTTAAAAGTACAGTACAACTTTTTTTGATATTATCTACCAAGAATTTTTTTTTTGTGTTGATCAAAGAGTATACAACCACTACGTGTGTTGACATTCATGTTTGACTTGAATAAAACTTTCCGTAGGTTTCTAAATTGTAGTCTGAAATCTGAATCGAAGACTACAATATTTAATTTAGGGTTTGAATAAAATATTATCAACTATTAAGATTTTGTGCCCTAGGTACTTTTTGATAGGATTAGAAATTAGAACGAATTGATTCAAAACAAATTTGTATTTTGTATGTAATCCACAAATACAATTGTCTCCAAATCAGCTATTAAATTAATATTTATTTTATTCATTCCACTTGTTACAAAGTCTACAACAGTAGTAATTTTTATTGTTTATGTCCAAAATCATAAGAAAGTTACTCACACGTTGAAATGTCTGCAACAAGTGTTCTAGAAAACAACGAAGATCTAGAAAACGTTCCTCTTGTGAGAATGGAAGATGTTCAGCCTGATAGAAGCGCTGATATATTCTTAGTGAGTAATAAAGAGTCTGAAGCAAATGCTATGAAGAGTGTTATAGATCATGATTACAGTTGCACTATGACTGGTGGTGAGGACTCTAACATTGGGAGCATGGTGTCTATACCTAGTGAGGAGATTAAAGAATATAGTAATGATAATGCTGATGTTATGGTTCCAGAGAATATAACAGAGGTAAGTTTAGTTTTGTCTTACTTCATAACTTTAAAGGGTTCCTTCCTCTGCAACGCGATGGACCCGGCACCCGCACGGTGAATCCATGGAATGCTAAGAAATTCGTCTCTTTAATTTAGTTTATAATAGTTTTATGATTAGATTTAGATATTATTTAGTTTTAGAGCTTATTTAGTTTGAGAGCAATTTGGTACTTTTTTGTTAGTAGTTTTGTAGGATTTCATAGTACTATAAGGAACCCTTATAATTTCGCTCTGCCCGCCCTCTGTCTGCCCGTAAGGATAAAATTAGGTGAAAAGATTGGTTCAATTTTAGCATGATGGTGTATAGCCTATAATAGCCTTCCTTGATAAATGGGCTATCTAATACTGAAAGAATTTTTCAAACTGGACCAGTAGTTCCTTTAATTAACGCGTTCAAGCAAACAATCAAACTAACAAACTCTTCAGCTTTATATATTAGTAGAGATTAAAAAATCTTGTTTCTCTTTTATCAATCATCAACCTCGCTTGTATCTAGGATTCATTAACTAATTTTGCTATAACTTTTAAATTACATCTTATTTTAAATTTACCACTAGCTCAGAAAGTTAAATATCTAAGAAGAACCAACAAGAAACTTGAATGTTCATTTACTAATAAAGTTTTTTAACTTCATACTGTTTTATAGAGAAACTTGAATGTTCATTTACTAATAAAGTTTTTTAACTTCATACTGTTTTATACACATTGGATTTTTTCAAATATTCTCAGCTAATTTCAATATTATTGAAATTTATTTTGAAACTGTGGTAAAGTAAGCTGAACTTGATTTACCACAATTTAAGAAACTTTGTTATGAAATATTCGAACCCGCATGGGGCTGTTTTAGACTATGGAGGATTAAATCTGTATGAATTGGAATGTAGCGTAAACGTAATGTAAACGTAACGTAAACGTGACGTAAAAGTGACGTAAACGGGACGTAAACGTGACTCCATGTGACGTTTACGTTACGTTTACTAATAATAATTGCTAGTTAAATAATATCTTGTAATTAATAGCACATCAATATTACGTAGCCAACGCACGTACCGACATGGGAAGTAAACTTCTTAACCCGCAAGTTGAATCGTGACGTGCGAAATGTGATATCCGTGTAATATACAAACTGGGTCATGACCCGGATATTGTTATCAATTGTTGAAGTTTTTCGACTCCTACAGGGAAAATCTAGTGTACTTACTTTTATTTGTGTCCAATACCTTATTTGACAAGGGTCAATCGGTCACGTAGTTCCCTATTATAAGTGTCAAGTTGTTTATAGGTGTCGACACCTATAAACAATTATTCACTAGGCGACGTTATAGAAAACATTTTTTAGAACAATGGCATTTTTTTATTAAGTCCCTAAGTGACTTCGGTTCGGGAACTGTTATGTATTTTTTATTTACCGAGCGATTAATACTAGAATTTCCCTTAATAATGTGCACGGTGTATTTTAATGTAAGCCTTTACGTGCGTTGTGTGCCATAAATAAATTAAAATAATTAAAATCGCCAGGAGCGTGTCAAGACACGCTTATATAGAAGGTTTCCGTATCAGATACGTTATAAACGTATTTGTTAAATAACTTCAAAAGTTGTTGTCTGATTTCGTTCTAAATAATTTTCCTAATGAGTTTTTAGCATGTTCTACACTCTTCTAATATCTGTCTTCTGCACGTGTATAATGATGTTTTAAATTTGTACAATACAATAGTGAATTATATCTAGAACTGAAGATTTAGTGCTGTAAGGTTTTGAAGGACTCCTTGTATTTAATATGTATGTTATCTATTTAATAAGAGAAATCCTTAGAACCTTCAGCCCAAATACATCGAAGAAAGAGGACAAGATAAAACAAACAAGAAGACTTCAAGATTTAAGAAATATAAAATTGATTTAAACCCATCTCGGTGTACGTTACTTAGCGTTATTGTCCTCTACTTGAATATATAACTGATGTAAAACAGACTTTTATTCTGTTTCAAGACATGTTTATTGTTGCAGTTTATATCGTTACATATAAATAAGGATGTAAGACGAGTAACGCAACTTTAAAACTCATGTATTTATTTCTAGAGAAGAAAAAGAAGCACAAAGAATACAGGGCATTATTCAAAAAGAAAATACAATGTGTGACTCTTTTAACGGGTTTTAGGTACTATAATATGTAGATTATCATTATATTATCTAAGACTTGTAAAAGGTTCACTACATACAAAACCATCTCTTTGGAGGACATTTAAGGAAAGGACGAGTTATCAAAACAACGACACAGAACATACCACTAACCGAAGCGAGCTGACGAAAACCAAGAATATGTGGATTGTAATTCGGGACGGTGATCGAGTTCAAGGCGTACAGCTTAACTAATAATACGTAATAATAGTAATATAATAAAGTCTGTACACTCTGGGGCAGTTTTTACCCCACTTAAAAAAGGAGATCACGAATTTCTCAGTCATTGTAAGCCGATTTTAATAATTATTTTTTATTTGAAAGAACATACTTCCGAGCCGGTTCCATTGCTACCAAGTCACGATCTGAACATGGAATAAAAGGCACATCGAAAGAAATCCTATAGATTATATTATATTATAAGTGGTGGCGCCACCATCGCCAGCTAAAATATTTTTTGTTTAAAAAAAAGTATGGATTGAAATTGACATTAGTCATATTTACGCCATATTATATGAGACTAATAGAAGACTTTATCATTTTAAAATGTGTTATAACACTTTAAAATATATATTCTTCTTAGAACTAAGGATAGTATATTGAAGCCTCTAAAATCCGACTTGGCTAGTTCTTATATAAGAATTATTATTAAGTGTCTACTAAAACAGTCACGGAGAAGCCCCATTTTCGATGGCTAGTTTCTACCAATAAGTCAAATTTGAGAAGAATAAAATAAGAATTTACACTTCTGGAACTTGTGAATGCTACATTATAATTCGTGGGGGTCATAACCGTGTCCTCAGATCCCAGAAATCTAGCCCCAGATGAGAAGGCACTATAATTTAATTCTATAATACAGATGACCAAAACGCGTGATGTGTCATTGTGCGGCGCTCGTGTGCCTAATCTAGACCTTATGAAAAAAGGTAGAAACATATATTATAGGTAACTGGCTCTACTTTCATTTTGTATGTCACCGTTTTTATTGCAGAATGAGTCAGAAAGGAGATATTGTCAAAAAGCTGCCATTTTCTCAATATGTATTTTTTATATATTTATATAATATATTTAATATATATAATATATAAAAAATACATATTGAGAAAATGGCAGCTGGCTGTGTCTACCCCCCCACTCAGGGGTGGGTGACAGGGGGACTGGCAGAGTGCCAGCGAGAGCTGTAGCCGCTTATTGTAGAAAATACGTGCACGCTTGTAAATTACAGGTAATTCTTGTATAGAAGTAATATTATAAAATGTTTTGTGTTCTTCCCAATTTAGGACTTTGAGTTGAATTTATTATCAGCATACAATAAAAATACGAAGATTTCGTAGCCTAAAAAGTATTTAAGTTTCTTATAGCGACCGATGGATTGCGTTAGCCCAAGATCAACAACTGTGGCGTAAGGGGTAGGGGACCTATATCCAACAGTGGGTCAACATAGGTTGAGAATAATGATGGCGACCGGATTATAGATGGGTCACCCATTCTGAAATGAGCGATCGCCATCCAAACGCATCGATAACACTGCGCAGTACAAACTACTCAGTTAAATCGCAACGATTTATCGATACGTGTGTGGCGGTCATAAGAAGTGTCCTAATTGAAGTTTGCGCGATCGCATTGTCTTCAATTATGACAATTCTAGACAGCAATATGTTTGATCGCACGTTCTTACGAACTAAGATCGCTCGCATCGCGCATTTGCGTTCTATTAGAACGCCGCAAAATGCTGACATTAAAATATTAATAAATTTTATTGGTGAAGCAATGCTTCCTAATTTAATTTTCACTTCGGATTGTCCGCAGCGTTACTTCCGTAGCGGTGTGGTGGTGAGCGCAGTTACGCGCGCCCCGCGGCCCTCCGCGCCACCCTGCCATCCCTCGTGTCCGCGCGCTGCCAACTTTTGGGTGTCCGGGTAAGAATCACTCGCACTACACATTTCATTCACTCATCTGAGTACCATGCCATACACACTACAGACTACATTCATTCATTCATTTATTTACATCATGTCTTCATCAACCATGAACCCACCTCACAGGGTATAAAAAATTGCTTCTTCTATTGGAGCCCAAAGCAAATCAAATGGTCCCGTCCCAAAAATCACAGCCGACAGTAGCGTCCATAGCCCGCGTCAGATCTTCGCGTACAGGTGAAAGGGCAGGAAGAACACGACACAAAATGCTGCAAATGCTTAGAGCCGCAGCAAATAAACACTCCAAACTAGATTCAGCCAAGAATCCCCTTCTAAATAAGGGTGAATACAGTTCGCGAATATAAGAAAAGGTCGGTGATTTATTGCTCCCTCAATATAACCTTGTTCCGGCACTGATCCCCAATATATCCTTTTTATTCTATTTTTTGACTGTGATGATGCATTGTTGGGCAGGTACGATAGGTCGGAGGGTCGTGGGTTTCGGTATCTGTGCAGGCGCGTGGTGGTGGCGTGTGGTGGGGGCGACCGCCCCAATGCGCTGCCCCCCCACGTGTCGGCGCACGCCGTGCACTCTCTAGCCCACGTAGAACGCGCCGTGCATCTGCTCTCTACACACGGTACAGGTAGGAACCCAAATCCCTTTATAATTTATTGGGATGAAGTCCCTTAAAAAGACTGTAGCTGCCGCTAAATAACAAGATGGCATTGATGTCGATTGGAAAAGCTTATACCAAAGCAAACTAGATGGCGCTGTACGAATGACGACGACCGCAGTACAAACACTGAAAATCTCCATACAAACCAACTCACGCTAACACTCGTAAGTATTTGATATTTTATATTATTTCATATTCCTCATTTAGGTAACATTATATGTCACGTCTTATATATCGATGTATGCCGGCTGCACGCATGAAAAAGCATGACTCATTGTCACGTTCCGGCTGAGTCAAGCGTACAAGCGAGAGCGCGGAATAAGCGATTGAGAGGCACAGTCTGCTTAAGCTTTCGGCCTTATCACACAAAATTTACGTCTGCAAACCCACTTTATAGACAACCAATGGTTTTTTTTAAACTGCCTTTTATAAACTCCCTTAAATTTTCCTGCCTCTTTATCAAGCAGCTGGTTTTACAGACGTGATGTGTGTAGTAGAAACCTTTTTGTAAATTATATTTTTGTCGATTTGGCCAAAGACAGGGAAGAGTGGTATATAAGAAGGGAGGGCTATGCCCAGCAGCGGGCGATTAAGGTCTGATCGTGATGATGGTGAATGGCATATGTGGCAGTCCAAGAATGAGATGAAGGAATGACTTGAGTCGATATAATATAGATTGGCAACGCATAGCTTTAGACAGAACCATATGGAATGAGGGTAGGGAGCCTCTAGGCGGGATATATGAGTGAAAGTATGTACTATCTTCCTATTGTTATCCCGGTCTAGTACCAGGATCTGCTTAGATTGCAGAGGATGTAGCCGTGAGGCGAGTTAAGATGACCGATTGCCATCTGAGGTCATCCTCGGAACCCCCACAATCACTGCAACCTGATGGCTTATAGCACTCGGTGACATTAATCAGATCCTACTGTTTTATGTGCCTTCCGGAGCACGGAGGAGGTCGGATATGAAATATAAACCAGTGCTAGAATGGGTCACCTATCTATCACCCGGTCGCAGTAAGAGCTATTTAACCTAGAGATTGATTCAAATGTAATGTACCATGTATTTATTAAAAATGTTTAGCAGTCAGCTGTTATCTATTTATTTTATTTTTTTAAAAGAATATTAGGAATACTTTTTAGGTATGTCTAATATTCCCTTTTTCCCCTCCTACTTAGCTTATAATAAAAGCTTGTATTAGGAGTGCGTGCGAAAAAATCCCAACGGTGGTGGGGTTTGAACCGGGTACCTTCAGGTTTCAGTCCATACCTTATACCGTTGAGCTATTGAGGCTCTATATAGTTATTTAGTTATATATTTTTTCCAGTATATTGAAACATGCAAAAGGTAACTTGAAGAAGAAGAAATGCAAGGTTCACAGCAAGTCGGAGCCCTCGGAGTCGGATTTTCGCAGTCGTAGTCGGAGTCGATCTAACCAGAAGCTTCCTAAGCGTAAATTGGTGGGAATACTAAAACGGACAGATCCCCAGTGTAAGTAAGCTCTGTACATTCTTCTTCACTTAGTCGCAACTGGGCGACCGTTGCGTCGTCGGCGGTTGGGGGTTGGCTGGGTGTCTCTCTCTCTCTCTCTCTCTATATTCTTCTTCTTCGTGGGCTGTTTCCGCACTTAGTCGCAATGGTCTTCCATCATTGTGCCTGGGAGTTGGCTGGCCGCCTCTCATTCGTTATATACATTCTTCTTCATGCTTGCGGGCTATTTTCCGCACTTAGTCGCAAAATTAATCTTATTATGATAAAAATAAATGAAATAATATATAATTTATTTAAAATTAAAGACTTAAGTTTCGGACATCCAAAATTTTACAAACTGAAAGAGATTCTGTTGGAACATTTCAATATCGCCAAAAAGAAAAATCAGGATACGAAAGCTATAGGTGAGTATTGCTTAATAATATGTGCACCCAAAAATTAATTTTAGAAAATAGTAAAACGTTTTTTTCTTTCCTTTTCTCAATGTCATTAATCCATCAGCTCTGAAATACGTAAAAATAGATATTTTAGAGTTATCTCTTCCAGGGGAATCCATAAAGAGCTTCCAATAATTACCCGAGGGGTGTATCGTGTTTTTTGTGTGCGCTTAAAAGGGTTCGTGTCTAATTTGAATACAGTAGAAGTAGAATCAATGAGAAAGACCTCTAGAATTCATTCTCTTCTACTATTTTTTTAGGGTTCCGTAGCCCTACAAAGAACTCTTATAGTTTCGCTCGGTCTGTCCGTCCGTGTGTCTGTCCGCCCGTAAGGTGGTCCTAGGATAGGATTTCCAAACTATTAGATGTAGAGGCTTGAAATATTCTATGTTGATAGGACATGTTAAAAACTCATTAGGAAAACTATTTTGAGTGAAATCAGATAACAACCTTTGAAGTTATTTAACAAATACCTTTATCTAGTATCTGATAAGGAACCCTTGTGTGCGTTTCTTGAAACACTTTTGGCCACTTTATATGAAAACCTTTATTGTATCTATTGCAGTGTTCTGTGAGTATCGAGAGAGCGTTAATTTGGTCCACTGCCTGCTGTTGCAATGTCGACCGCTGATAGTTCCTCAAATGTTCGTCGGTCAAGGAGCTTCTGGTGAGTTCATTACGCTTCATGTTTTATTCTGTCTAGCTTAAATTATGCGTCTGTTTTTTTTTTATAATAAAAGGGGGTAGACGGGCAGAAAGTCCACCTGATGGTAAGTGGTCACCGTCGCCCATGGACATCTGTATCATAAGGGGTGCTGATGCGTTGCCTGCCTCGAAGAGGCCTGTACACAAAGTTTTTAAAAGCGTCGATATTATAGGACGCAGGAAAAACCTTTGGGAAGAGATTGAAGAGCATCATTTCATATTTAACTTAAATTATATTTATTAGTTAAATCTTGTACTTTAAAAAGTTGGATGTCATCCTCGCGTCACGTCTTATTTCATAGTGTCTAAAAGCTCGCCTCTTTAACCAATGTGTCTTGCCCACCATAAAGTACGGTGCTAAAACATGGACGCTTACAAATGAGGCTGTGCACAAAATAAGATTTGCATCATTGCATAGCTCAATATCGTTAAAAGTGGTTCAAGCGGGGAGAGGCCTATACCCAGCAGTGGGAAAGAAAAGGCTGTGGTTGTTGATAATGATGAATGATCCTGTAATATGGTCTGCAGCCGAAACGGACCAGCGCGTCCCGGTACCAGTATCTCTTTCTCAGATAATATGGCCGTTTCATGAGGTTCAGTTCGGTTTGTGATCTCTCACAAACCTCTTCTCAAAAGCCGGTAACGCTTCCACGAGCCTTCTGGTGGTGTATGTCTTTAAGCGTCGGTACGCACTTAGGTGAACTGGCAGCCCGTTTGTCCCTGGTTATATACAGGGTGACATTGTCGCGGTTAGGATGGTTACGTAGATCTTATCCTAAGGTTGAATAAAAAATATTCGCACAACTTGCGCTCAATAAAAATCTATGTTAGAAAGGAAGTTGCTAACTTTAGGATATGAGGAAGCAGGAAAACTACTAGTATTGTAATGTAAGTACTGGGTTAACTTTAATATTAGCTTAAATTATATTCATTATCTCTTTTATATGATAAGTTACATGCTTGTTCACACTTGTGTAAGTGTGTGAGAGGGTCACACACATACACATGTATATGTGTGTACACAGTTATTATAAACAAAGAGAGGTTCATATTAAACACGCATTAAATTTAGGCAAAATGTTAAAATGATATGCGACATAATATGTTATGGAAAGTTAGTTATTTTTTCTTTTAGTTGATATAACTGAGGGGAGTGGCACCGGATGCTGAAATACAAGTGTCACTTACATCGGCAATGGATACTATCTCAATATACATTGTACCCTTTTTTGCATGTACCTAATTTAAGCGATCTTATTTTTGCGACACCTAAGTTTTATTATTATTAATAATAATATAATGCATGGAAGAGACGCAAATTAATTAACCTGTAAGTGTGTAATAAATGGTTTTAAAACTACATACTAATTTTGAATTGAACAACCAGGAAAGTGTAAACGGGCCTTTATGTTAGTCAGATATGAGATCGCTTCTCAGTAATATCTCGTGAATAATGCATACGGGTAAAAAAGTTCATCCCACTTGACTCACTTTTCCAAACTTGGAGAAAAGAATGAACATCGTTTTATTTTTAGGTTGTCCGTTCTATTACTGGTTTAAGTAATTACTAGTTCTTGTACCGAGAAACCTATTTTATTAACCGACTTTTTAAAAACAAATCCGTTCTCAATTTGACGGAATATACTTATGTGGATATATGTATGAAAATTGCCACTAGTTTAAATCCATTTTGTTATATGTAGGTATACATATACATTCAAGAGATTTTTGTTAAATATTCTGTGAATATCTGCAAATTTGGAAGTCATCAAATTTTGGATAAACATCATCTACCATGAGTTCGTTTTTTTTTTTCTAAATTCCGGGAGCACATGAATTTTAAAACAAGCAACTTAAAAAAACAACTACTTGGTAAAAATATAATCTTTACTCTTAAAATTATCATAGGTTCACATTTGTAGGGATAACATTTTGATCAGAAGTTTTTTCTGAACGCACTTACTTTATTAAGGCTATAAGGTATAATTTGTTTGTCAATAAAAAATAAACATGTAGAATACTTAGATGATTAAATAAATATATGCAGGACTTTATGACACACGGACGTCTGTTCCTAAGATAGACAACGTAATGCCTGTGTTATAGGTAACAGCCGCCCGTTATACACAAATATTTTTTTTGAAATATAGAAATACATACATATGGATAATACACCCACTATTGAACCCACGGCCCAAAGAGCAGAAGGCAGGGTCACTGCCCACTGCGCCAACGGGCCAGCCAAATGATTATACATTTTAATCAAAATAGGAACACTGACTGCCAGCTTGGGAGAATTTTATTCTCTGATATTTAATTGGAATTAAAAAAAAGTCGTATTACATACATAACGCGTTCTTCGACAACCCCCCCCCCCCCCCCCCCCCCCCCCCCCCTCTCCCCCTCCCGCCACCAACCCCCGCCACCCCCACCGCCCCACAAGATATGGCTCAAAGCGTTTGTACATTTCTGACCTTGAAGTCCACAAAGTATTACAAAACTTTGTACAGTTACACAAACTCCCCGGTCACACTACATGATCATTCAAATGAATCTACATATATCTGGCCCCGGCATAAAGACAATTTTAAAGTAGGGTTGTGACTCATATCGATATTGAAATCAAAATTTGTGTAAGCTCATTTAAATGAGGCGATGATGAATTCTTTAACGTAAACAAAACGCCTCTAAGATTGTGTCAAAGCGTGAGCCGTAGTCATGACAACCGTATAAAACAAACAATTGTTAAAAATAACAATGTCGTTGTCCAAGAAATTAAAATCTATAGTAATATATAAAGCTGAAGAGTTTGTTTGTTTGGTTGAACGCGCTAGTCTCAGGAACTACTGGCCAGATTTGAAAAATTCTTTCAGTGTTAGATAGCCCGTTTATCGAGGAAGGCTATAGGCTATATATCATCACGCTAAGATCAATAGGATCAGAGCACCAATGAAGAATATATATTGTCAGCTAATATGTACCGACTACCGTGTAAAGCTTCTAATAAACAAATATGATATTTCAACGCAAACGCCTTCTACGGTGACAACCCTGCTTTGGACCAGTTCATCTATGATTAAAATAACCAGGCGCCGTGACTGGTCAACCGAGTCGATTTTCACCTATGATAATACATATTATATTTATTTTGGCAGTTCAAACAGTGTACGGTAATTGACGTGTGGGTTTTTAACCTAGTCTAACAAGATGAAAGACTCAAACGTTACATGTCGGAAATCCATGTCAAAAGAGGTATATCAAATTACTATGCAATTGCTTTTTGCGCCTCAATGGCTCAACGGTATACGGAAGGAATTAAATCGGTTGGGTAAACCGGGTCAGACCTGGGCTATCGTCGTATATTTTGTGAAGCAAGCTATTTAATGATAAATTTTAACAAAAAATTATCTTCGACTTCAAACTATCAGAACTGGACCAAATGTAAATGGTACTACTGTACGGAAAGCATCAGATTTGAAATAAAAAAAGAATCCTCAAAATCGATGCAACCATTCAAAAGTTCTAAGGTAACAAACATTTAAAAAATACAGTCGAATTTTGAACCTCCTTCTTTTTTGAATTCAATTAAAAAAAGCTTATTAATGTAACGAAAATATCAATACCCTCTTTTAAAGAGAAAAAAAATGTAACTCTATGAAACATATGTATGTCTATGCCCGTGCATAGAGAACAATGTTTCGTTTTATTAGGAAGTCATTACATATCATAATTAATTAACGCATTGTATCAACGTTTAAAAATCGTAATCTGATTCGAGGATTAATGCACGTGGCTGGCCTTCAGAGATTATACAACCAAACAAAGAAGGGAGATTTTTACGGATATTTAGACGGACCTTCGCTTTCCAAGGTCTATCATAAGTTTCTCTCATAAGAGTTGGATCTTCCTTTATCTGTCCAATAACTGGTCAGATCCACTACGGGTACGCTACCCCGGAGCACCCTAAGCTGCTATAGTCACTCCCCCTATACCGTCCGTGACAGTAGTATCTGCATCCTTTCTCATCTCCCCATCTCCCTTTATATCCTTTTACTCCATCCCTTTCGCTTACTTCTGTCATTTTGTCTATCATGCTCCAAGCTGTGTAAGCTGTCACGTTAATCTTATCCTCTGTAATTGCCAGTAATACCTGTAATATTAGATAATTTTTAGATTGAAGAGAACTTGTGTCTACCGCTGGCTTAAGTGAAAACTTAAAGTTAAACACATTTTCATCTCTTTCTAGGGGATTAATGATGACATTAAATTTTATATCAGTGAATATTTTCCTTCTAACCCGCCTGATGCCTGATTACATATTGCGCAATTTATAAAGCCTTATCGAAATCGATTAGCACATAGCAAAGCAATCGCGTCACACACACTCAAAGCAATAAAGCAGCGGAAATCGAGAAATTTTTACGTTTACAAAGTAGTTAATTACAATTACATAGTTACAGATTCATCGTCATCATCTATGGCTTTTGCGTCTCTTTCAGACGATTTTTAGTGTACAGCGGGAGTCACACCGTTTCCGGTGTCTCTATAAGCCTATGCGAGAGCGGCAAATCTTACCACAGGCTTGGCAAGAGAAATGTGAGACAGGTTAAATTATCATATTTAATTACAGATTAAATAGCAATTGCTATTTTTAAAGACCGACAACATATCTGCACGCCGGTCGTAACTTGGGTAACCCACTTACTAAGTCCCGTGTTACATTAAAAGGAACAAAAATATTCGTAAACACACCTCCTGTTTTGGAGAGTACGTCAAAAGACAAAAATAACCCTGGCAAGTGCGGCTCAGGCTCCCCCACTAAGGGTTTTGTACTATTACGTAAGAACTTATTAAATTATGAAATGTATAAATCTTATGAGTTGTACTCTTCATAAGATCTATTTTAATTTGACATAATCACTGCAAATTTTTGTTTTCTCAAATCTACGGATTTCGATTCCCATATTTGTACTTCAAACTTCTTACAAAATTTTATTTATTTTATTCTAGGTCAAAGGGTTGTACCGGGTTTTCATTCCCTTAATTGCCAACGCACTGGCAAGAGAAATGTGACATGTATAACCATATCTTTTAATTGCGTAGCGTAGAGGGTTGATTTTTTTCACATCTCTTTTATACGGGAAAAACGAGCAGGCAGTACTCCTAAGTGACTACCGACGCCCATGGACAAATGCAACACCAAGGGGGATCGCAGATGCGTTACCGGCCTTTGAGAAATAAGCACGCTTTTTTCTTGAAGGTCCCTAAGTCGTAACAGTTCGGAAATACAGACGCTGATAATTGATTCCACAAAGTAATTGTGCGAGGTTTGAAGTTTCTTGAAAACCTTTATAAGCTCACATGCAAAAACTTTGATATTAATTTTAACATTTTATCTCTACGCGTTTCTAAGAACAGGGCCTTTATAGACAGACATACAGATAGACAGACAGACACTGATGCAACAATAAATTTTCAGTATTCGCAGTTTTTTATTACACTTGTGCTGAAAGATATAACTCGTTGCCAAATTTTTGTACCCTATAGGTTTTGGTTGCTTGTACAAATGTATGGCATAGAGGCTGGATTTTTTAAACTTAAAGAGACAGCAGATTTCAGTATTCGATATTAATTTCAACTTTATCGCTCTAAGCGTTCCTGAAAAAACGGGTCTTGACAGATAGACAGACGGACAACGAAGTCTTCCTATAAAGATTCCTTC
>JANCMC010048474.1:0-14809 GCA_024363005.1 Charaxes varanes | reverse complement strand
ACCATTTCATTGCTGTAATCTCAGATATGCAATCAATAAATGTACAATTAATTAGTCAAATAATAAATCTATTTTACTTGATAGTCGTATATTCGTTACAAGTGTAAGTATCTCCGCATGAAGCAGAAATAACACCCGTATGTAGAACCATATTATCCCAATCAATACAGGAGGGGCCGCCGATCGTCTTCATTGGTTCAGCCAACAAATGTTTCTTGTTCAGACACCGGCTGCCTTTGATGTCTGTTTGTTGGTACACACCACTTAATTAGACCTCCCGTCTCAGTTATTTCATTACGGGAATCTTACGATTTGCTCCTTATATCCACACTAGCTCAGATCATCGACAGTTCAACGATAAGAGGGTCGAACATAAATATGTAATAAGAATATAAAGAACCAACGTTTCATCCTTCAGAAAACAAGTTACATCTTAAAACCCAGGGACCTCGGGCCACAACGTACCAGTTTTGACCATCGATTCCGTTAGTTGGATACGCTACAAGATTTACGTTTTCGGTGGTGTGACTTTCGAGTTGCGTTTCACCGATTTTCCCTCGTATTTATTCGCGAATATAAGTAAAGTCGTTTAGTTTTTCGTGCATGTCATGGATTTCCGCAACGTAACGCTTGATTCTATCAATTTCTACATTCTTAACAAAATTTTAATTCTTTATACGACTACATTGTCATATTTGGCAATTAATATACATAAGTACAAACGTCATGACTACGATTCGATACAATCTTAAGGTAAAATGTATACATGTGTGTGTACATCATTTGGCATTGGTGTTTGTGAGGTTTTCTTTTAATAGTTTAATGTCTTAATACCGTATATTATATTAAAATAGTAGCAGTCGCACACCATCATCTACACCAATTATAATTTTACCAAACTTTACACTCCTCCGTGGGGTAAAACCTCTTAAGGATGAGTGTAATTACTGGACTAGGCTTTGGGCCTGTGCCCAGCAGCGGGCGCAGAAATTAGAGGTAATAGTAGCAAGCTACTGGTAATTATTAAACTATCTGCCTATGCTTGAAATTACCACTGAAGGTACATTAAAGAAATTTAATATTGGTATTTAGCGATACCCCGAAGGGCACACCAAGTAGAAGTGGAAGCAATTAGCACAATTAACAGAGCCCAATTAGGTGCTTTAACGAAGCGAGTCGAAGGCGAAGTTGTCAAACAGACGGACGACCTGCCGTCAGAATGTTTGTGTTAGTTAACTACCCCGTTAACTGATTACTAATATCTCTATGGGTGTTGGCTTTAACTTGATCCTATATCCTCTCGTTACTCAATAATATAAATGTGGAAATAACTCTGTCAGTTACGTTTTCACAAGTAAACCGCTGAACCACTTTTGACGTGTTAGATCGGACCTTGGAGAAGAACTAGGCTATTTTTTGTCGCGAAAATGTAATTCAAAAGGGGTGAAATAGGGGTTTAAAGTTTGTATGAAAGTCAAAGAAGTGAATATGGACAAAGTCACAGGTTGAAACTAGGGATCTCTAAGGTAACAACAGCATCGCTTTACGTATACTTATACACGTGTAGGAATGATAAGAAAAAAAGAGAAATCCAATGTTCATACCCTTTCCCTTTTCTCTTGTTATAAAGTATATCCTAAAGTAGACCTAGTATTAGTTAAAAAGAAATCAATACCTTCGTAGATGGGTCGACTTCGATCTGCCAACGGGTGTAAATTTATACTGTTCATAATATAATAAAGTCCCGTTAGCACACTGACTCTAGAAATTGTATTATTGGCCGCCCGACAAAAGGGGGTGACGCTGTGCAGCCACGAAACTTCGGACACGGTATTCGTTGGTAAAATGCCAGCTTTCAGGTAATGCAGTTATACATGGGCGTCGGTAGTCAATTAGGGGTCATCCAGAAATTACGTCACACGTGAGGTCCAAAACGTGAGATTGTGTGAGAAAGGACAGTGGGATCAAAAGTTTTGTGAAGACAGATGTCGAAGTTTAAATTCTTTCTTTTTTTTAATTCTACGCAAAATAATCAAAATAAACTGCTGTTTTCTTGATATGAAGGGTATACCCTCCGGTATTTCGAAAATGTGACAACCTGTGACAAGGACTGGGTGGGTGTGGTTAAATGAGTTAATTTACTTTCGACCCGGTAGGTGACATCAGGATCGGATATCGAATTTTTTAGGGTTCTGTAGCCCAACGAGGAACTCATAGCTTCGCTCTGGACGTCCGTTAATCCGCCAGCAAGGTGGTTTTACCCCTAAGATTTCTAAACTGTTAGACATGCTATAACCTAAACGCGTTAGAAAAATTGTTTTTAGCGAAATCAGGAAACTTTCTAAGCTATTTAATAAACGTGATAATAAATATCCTAATTTATTATCACGTTTATTACACGCACTTGGTCATTTTATTTTCTATTTTGGCAAAGCTAAATTACAACAATGTCTGCCGAGTCCATTACAATTTTACAATTCGTAGCTCCGTGGTATAAAACTGATTTAGTCGGTCGACTGCTGATAAAATGCCTGTGTTGCAGAAATATTATATTTGTGTCTAGACTTTAATAGCCACTTCCTGTAGGACGTTACTAGAATAGCTGGATTTCTGTATAGTGTTCACCTTAAATGATTTAAGTTACATTTATAATTTATAGCTGCTTGTCCACAACTTCGATCGCGTTAAATGTAAATTTTGTTATTGATTTCCGGT
Organism: Charaxes varanes; assembly: GCA_024363005.1. NCBI lineage: Eukaryota > Metazoa > Arthropoda > Insecta > Lepidoptera > Nymphalidae > Charaxes > Charaxes varanes. The sequence goes on along the minus strand of JANCMC010048474.1, from coordinate 12,094 downwards.
AAAAGGTATTCAGTTTCTTATTTTATGCTCATTAAAATGTGCTGAGGGCCTAACATGAACTTTTTGAACAGAAGTAAGTAGTAGACTAATCGACGTTACTTGTCAACGAGGGTTGCATTAGCATTGATTAATATCTTGACAGGATTGAGACTTGCCCTCTGCGGGCCTAGCACGAACATTTTTATCCTAAGTAAAGTCGGCTCGTAGACTTACTTTGGTTCATGCTTGGCTCTTTGATGATTGATAAAGTAACGTTTAGTTAAAACAAACAAAGAGGCATTCACATTTTTTAATGTTACAAGGGGCAAACGAGCAGGCCATTCACCTATCTACCAACGCCCATGGAGATCTGCACCACCAAGAGGATAGCATGTACGTTTCCGGCCTTTTATGTCGAGTGTAGGCCACCGGGAAGTCTCACAAACCGAACGAAATGCGACAACAATACCATTACTTGCCGCCACTTCACGCCGATCTTATGTGAGAAAGAGGTACGGGGACCCGCACGCCGGTCCATTTCTGCAATAAAAATATTATAAATGTTTATAATATTTTTATTAAAACAGTATGACTGATGCTTGGCTATGCCTAATATTATCCATAAGTTTCTTTAACTCTACATTTCGAGAAAAGGATTTGCAAAAAGGCTAAAGATTTCCGTACTTCAATACGTTGAAAGTTGGTTAAAAAGAGCCGAAATTATAAAATATGGAAGAAACAGGTAACTCTTCTATAACAAAAATATCTGTAAATCCAATTCACAAATAAGAAAGTAATAAACGCTTATTAAAAAGGCTAAATATTTACAAACTTCAATACACTGAAAGGCGGTTAAATATAAGCCAAAGTTATGAAGTATGTAATCAATAGGTAACTCTTTCAATAGCAAAAATATCTCTAAATCCAATTCACAGATAAGAAACTTGTAGGATAATAAACCTTTAGTAAAATGACTAAAAATTTACGAACTTCAATACGTAGAAAGTGGGTTAAAAATCATCCGTAGTTATGAAATATGTAGTCAGCGGGTAATTCATTCAATTGCAAAAGTATCTCTAAATCCAATTCACAAATAAGAAACTTGTAGGATAATAAACGTTTAGTAAAATGACTAAAGATTTACGAACTTCAATACGTAGAAAGTGGATTAAAAATCATCCGTAGTTATGCAATATGTTGTCAGCGCGTAATTCATTCAATAGCAAAAGTATCTCTGAATCCGATTCACAAATATGAAGGCTTATTAAAAAGACTAAAGATTTACGAACTTCAATACGTTGAAAGTCGGTTAAAAATGAGGCGAAGTTATGAAATATGTAATAAACAGGCCCGGCGCGCGACGCCCGCATCGATATATCACGAATTTGGACATCAGCACTCCTCTATTGGAATTCTGCGGATGATTCTCCCTCAGAATTTATACGGGCTGCGGACGAGGCAATCGCGCCGATTTCGGGTCCCACCAAGAGCTCGGCTATTCATTCGAAACGAACACATTAAATATCTACGAGATTATTAAGATACCTTACAGATGGTCTTTTAAATGTAATAACCAAAATATGCTATATAAACAAAGGAGATATGCACACACAAATAAGTAAAAATAAACAAGAACATTCAAAATCAAATTCAAACGATATTTTATTCCAATACACTTTTACAAGCTCCTTTGAATCGTACAATATTTTAAAAGCTATCATTGATTGGGACGAGTCGAACTACGAGAAGAACCAGCAAGAAACATTAGTAGAGTGCGGGTACTTTTAAAAACCAGAATTCATTTAAAGCGGCCACATGAAATAACGAGGAGATTATTAAGATACCATTCCAATCTAGAATTATTTTCGATTAATAACAATTTAGTGATTTGTTTCAATAAAAAAATATTCTTTGATACCATGTTATAATTAACCAAACCATAGGAGTATATAATTATTATTTGATAATTTATTTTATAAATAACCAGCTGTACCGCGCGACTCCGTTTGCGTGGGCCACTCTTATCACTTAGGAGTATGAAAAATAGACAGTAGCCGATTCTCAGACCTACTAAATATGCATATAAAATTTCATAAAAATCTGTCAAGCCGTTTCAGCGGAGTAAGGTAAGTAACTTAGTGACACGAGAATTCTATATATAAGATTTAGTAGCTTTGGCCTCATTGTCATGGATTTTCCATTATACTTACAGCTTTAATAGCTCTTCACTAAAAGAGCAGAATGTAATATCTAAGGTACTATATTCAATCCAGAGTTTAAATATGGAGATACATAGATGAAGCACCAACCGCTATCAGCCACTTGACTACACGATCCTACACCACTGAACTAACTCATCTTGCCAATTTGCGAGCCCAAAAGAAGGTGCCTTTTCATTATAGATACTGTCTAAATATCAAATTGAAATTAGATCTTTGGAACGAACAAAGATACAGTTAATAGAATGATAAAAAACCGCTTGATTCCGAAATTTTATTTTATGGTATCAAATATTGGCCTGCACATATTAAGAACGTATTCTTACTTTAAAGATTCTTAAGCTCGACTTCTCCACTTAAAAACTATTTTTCTTGCAAGAGATAAAAGTGCATTAGAAAGAAATTGCATAGACTTTAAAGAATTAATTATATAATCATTTTATTATATAATTATAATGAAATTATAGTATAATACAATAATTCATTTAAACATTTTTCATTAACGGTTTTTACTCCTTTGTCCTATTGATAATATTTACCAATAAGTTTGTTTTTAATTACTCGTCCCATTAAAATATAGGTAAACCTATATGCAGGATGTTGACATTTAAGTTGCAGGTAAAATTCACAACTATCAGAACGAAGACAGCAGAATTTCCTTGATATTTGGACAGTACAATAAAATCGCTAATACAAGGCTATAAAGGGACGCTTCATTCAAGATGGGCCATTTCGTACAACACATAATGCCAAAGAGCGTGATCCGACACTACAACCGCAGCCATGTCTATCTACGTAGGTCCCTCACTGCGATCGGTTTTACCTCTTTGAGCTGCGCGTCGAGCAGTTTCACCTGATTCTCGTATGTTTCTTCCCTTTGTGTCGCCTGCGATTATTTTATGTTAACGGATACACAAACTCACATCCATGCAGTATCGCGTCGAGTGCTACCGTCTCTCATTACGTATGTACAAACACTGTAGCACCGACCGATATCCGGCAAAGAGGTTATTAGGAAAACTAAAAACTAAACAACAACTTAACGTGGTTAAATGGAATCGCAACACAACAGCTAAAAAAGTATTATTCGGAAAAAATGACAAACGGAATCGCGCTACCGGTTCACGCTCTGCATAATCGTAAAAAGATTTTTATATTAAAAAAAATATATTGCATGTTACAAAAAAAAGCATCGCTTTGACTTCGAAAGAAGATCTTCATTTATATCGCAAAGAATAAAAAATCGACAAAAGGTGTGAGACTCTGAATACATACTCTCAGATAGAACACTCTCTACCACTTGACATATATGTATGTAATGTATATAGAGATAAATACAAATAAAATAATAATAATATACTTCTTACTCTTCTCTCGGTAAATTACCTTCTAAAGATCAGGAACATTTTAGGTATTTCTGATATTCATCTAACTCAGTATAAAGTGCATTTGATATGAAAATGGCATAACGCAGACTGTTTTTTCGACTTCTCTTTTAGCTAAGCAATTTTATTATGAGGATTCAAAATGACAAACTTTTCTTTCAATTAAGAGTCCGTATAACATTTTAAACTGTTCTATAACTTTTTACGATTAATTGAGCGTAAACACTACATTAGAGGATGTGTGCGGCAATAATGCAGTTAGGGCAAGCGTACAACACTCGCATATGAACCGACTGCGTTCACATCACACCAGAAAGACCCGCTCTTCCACAATTTACTTATAAGTAGGTACATTTATCCGAAATAAAAACATTATGCATGTTAATATATAAACGCAAGTACTTATGTTCGTGCACGTGTGTGTGTGCACGTGTGTGTGCGTTTGTGCGTGCGTGTGTGTGTGCGTGCGTGTGCGTGTGTGAGAAAAATAAAATTCGAATAAATTGTTCGTTGCATAAACATATTTTGAAGCAACGATTATATAAATTGTTTCTTAAAGATTTAAGATTTTATTTTATGTACGTTACTACATACTTATTGTGTTCTTGATGATTTATTTGCTTTAGTTTTGTCAATTTTTTTTACCTAATCTTTGTACATCTGTAAAAAAGCTGCCAATTATTATTTTTTCTGTTTGTTTTGTTTTCCGCGTTGTATATTTATTATTGAGTTGCTTGTTGGTGTTCTATTTAAGTCAATTTTATTTCTAAGCGCCAGTGCACGCAGAATATTGCTATAAAATATGGAGTATTCAAATTTTTAAAGATAGCGTAAGTAAATATGTTGATATTTACTTACGCTATATATGTTGATGCTTATATATGTTGATTATTGTTTTATGAATATTTTTTAGGTCGTTGTGAAACTTCGCAGCGAGGAATCAATCAGCCGTGGATTAAATATTAAACCAAAAAATATCTCTGTCGAAGCAATACCCAGGTAGTTAACGTTTAATTAATGAATTAAACATGGATACTGTAGTATCCACTGATTCCGCATTGTTAATAATATTTACTACAATTATAACTCACCACACCAGTGTATGTACGCGTCGTATTCACACTGAGCTCAGTAACACATGCTTAGACAGTTGTTACCAAGTCTACGGTCGTAACACAACTGCCTGGTTAACGCAATTGTCTCTGTATTTATACACTTATGTACAACTACCCTCTTTTATGTATACATACATATTTTTCTTCTTCACGGGATGTTGTAGCTAACCACCTACAGTCTACATCAACCAGCCCAGCTCTTGCTAAAAGTCGAAAATCCGTCGATGAATGAATGAAGCTTCTTCAAGGCTTTTAGTTTTTTCGTACCTGTAGATATTAAGAGAGAAAGAGAATAAGGATGCTGCATACATATATGTGTATATTATCCTGCCAAACTTGAATGTAAGGCATGCGTTAAGGTTATGCTTTTTATAGCACAATCGCACTAGTTAGATGTAAAATCCAATAAAGCGTTCAGTGTGGAGATCTGTTGGACAAGAAATTACAGTGCTTTGGACATGTCGAAGTTTACGGGCTGATCTCTAACACCCTTCTGCAGGCAGAATTAGTCCCGTCTTAATGGTGTAATCAGTCTGACCCATGTAAACTGAATACATCAATTTCCTTAAATGAAATTCAAATAGTTATTTTGCTTTTTTTATTAGCGTTTAATGTCTCACTGCTGGGCAAACGCCTCTTCCCTCTTGGACCTTTTTCCTCTATCATGATCAACTTCTTTCCCGCAAAGGCGTACATCTAGTAGCACCACCTTTTCCCCAGTCTCCTGACTCTTCGGCGGTCATTGGTGGGAGTCCAATAGTCGCAAAATTGGCCCATCTTTGCGGGTCTATTCGTGCCACGTGCCCAGCCCATTACCCCAAATAATCGGCCTTAATCGTCGTTTTCATTTTGTTCACGATACATTGCGCGCTCAAGCATGGGATGAAGATGGCAATACCTGTAACCGCTCATTACCAAGATGAATGCTTATCGTAACCTTATTTAGGACATTAAATGTAGCGTTATCACAAAGTTTGCGGTACGATGTCAGATACACCCTGTATATTAATATTAAAGCTCAGAATTGAAGAACATAATGACATTAAAAAATCTCAAATGTAAAGATGATTCGTAAATAGTACATTGTTGACGAGGTGCAGAAAACGACCAATTGCCGGACGAGTAGATTTGAGATCCAACCCGTAGGCGAGGACTTTAAATATATGAGTTAGGCAATTGTTGTTTCTGCCGAGCCTTACATAGTGCTTTTCTCAAAGAAATGCAAGGAAATAAATCAAAACTCTATAAGAAAATTATTTATAATTTAATTAATATTAAAAGTTATTATATGTTTGTTCGGTTTGCATAAGTCAACAGTAACACGGCCATACAGTCCAAATGGTAAAATGAAGTAAAATAGTGGAACGAACGTGCTCATTTTTACTTTTAAGTTTTTATTTTGGTCTAGAGGTCATAAATATAGTGAAACAGTGCTGCCATTTTCTGAAAATATTGCAGGCGCATTTTAAGTTCGAAATTCGAAAAAGGCGGCAATAATGAAATATCATCCAACTTTGCAGGCGCGTTTTTTTTCTTAAATTCGAGTCTCCGTAAATGACAAACTTCGCGTATTCTTTTTTCGAATGTAATTACATTATTTCCGCGCATGTTTGAGAATAAATATTAACTTTGAAGAGCGCGATAAAAAATGAGGAAATGTCTATGAAATATTTTAATCCGAATGCTATACCATCATCTCGGTCGATGTGTTACTATTTATGAATCTTTGTAGTCTACGTCCCGATGCTAAGATTTTATATCGAATTATGCGTTAAGGCACATCGGAAGATCACTTTAATTTTAATCTATTAAATTACTGCGTAAAAGTTTGCAAATAAATGGCATACTTTTGTAAAGCTATATAATTTTTCTGACTTCAATAACGCATTCACGCTTTCGAGATATGGTGCTGGAGAAGAATGCTTCGGATTTCATGGACAGCGCTCAAAACCAATGCATCTATACTAAAACAGATCCAAGCAACTAAGAGGCTATCCGCTGTCTGCCTACATAGGGTTCTTGAGTACTTTGGTCACGTTGCCCGTAGAGAAGGACACAACCTTAAGAGGATCGTGATTACGGGCGAAGTGGAAGGGAATGATGCGTTGATTCGATCAAATCCGCACCACACTCGATATCTAAATACACGATGCAATACAGATAGCAAGCAATAGGGTTACATGGCGGTACATGGTTAAAACCAGGATCATTGGAAGGGGTCACGACCCTCAGTAATGAGGACTGCGACGCAGAGAGATAATTTTTCGGAGGTAAATAAATACGTAAGTTGACGACATCAGAAGAGTGGCGGGAATCGGCTTGGTGCGGGTTGCGAGAGATAAGGGAGAGTGGAAGAAGCAATGGAAGACCTATTCCGAGCTGTGGGCGATTAAAGGCTAATAGATAGATAGATAGATAGATAGATAGATAGATAGATAGATAGATAGATAGATAGATAGATAGATAGATAGATAGACCCAATTTATGGTTTTTGTCCTTGTATTGCAAAATATAAAATTTTTCGCGTTATTATAGCAAGCCTTCGACATCCTGCCCCTATGATTTCCTAACTTTTTCGTTGCGAATTTTCATGTTGATAGGCAGGGCATGCTAAAACTCATTCGGAAAAGTGTTGCAGGTGAAATAGGGCAACTTTAGAAGTACTTAAACATCTACCTTTAACGCGTGTCAGATATGTAACCCTTCTAATTAGCATCTCTTAACACGCTTTTGGCCACTTTTTATAGAGCAAGATATAAACGTCTACAGATTCGTTGCCGGCTCTAAAAAGTGCATACTCAGTTCCAGTTCCTTGGTTAAGCAATTCTTACCACCGCCGAGTCATACATGGGTGACTCATTCTAACACTGGATTTCCAACATCTGACCTTTTCCGTATTTTGAAAAGGCCCGTGAAAGAGTGGGTCTCTATTAATATCGCTAGGTGATATTAGTCCTGAGATTGTGGGGGTACCAGGGATGACGTCAGACACCTTAACTCGCTCCACAACCACATCCTTTGCAATTTGTTGAAATGCAAGCGGACCCTGTTACTAAACCGGGATAATGCTAATAAAAGAAGGTTTTGGTTATGAAATAAATAACAATTTCGTACACAGGTCGTCGTGCAAAGCGGCGCCCACGTATCTGAGCTATGGCGTGGGCGGCGTGGGCCCAGTGTCGAGCAACTTTGCCACACAACCCTCTCCCTACGCCTACCCCTCGTACAACGGCGGGTTGGCGCAATCCTTCCCCAACACGCAGCAGGTAACATAATCTATTTAACGGGTAGTTTATTATTATTATTTTTTTAAGGATAACCGACGGTAGGTACGTAAAAAAGAATAATAAAATACAATTAAGAAAGATAATTATTACATATTTTTCCTACTAATTATGAGTCATCACAATGTGCGAAATATAATTTACATCAGTCACTTAAAAAACAAAATATATACATTCAAAACAACTTGATTATTGTAAAAAAATATAAGTCCATACAATACAAAAATTAAAATGAAATTGAATGTCTGTACAGTTAAATTAAATTAAATTTAGAAATGTGTAATGTCATAAATTATAACCGATTTTGCCAATCTATGTGTATGCTAGAGATCGCCGGCTGTACGAATTTCGAACCGTATACTTATTTAAAACTATATAAAAAAAATTAAAACAAAACTGTAACATTTGAAGAAAATGTTATTCATAATAATAAAAATCATATATATATATATATATATATATATATATACGGTCGTCGTTTATATATATATATCGTTGATCGTTGACAAAATCTTATAGTAAATTCATACATGTAAATTAATTGATTGGCATTGTTGTGTGTGAGGTTTTATTTTAGTAATTTAACATATTAATACTGCCTATTTTATATAAATATTAGCTTTTTTATATGTACTGTAATTGTGCCAAATTTCATGCTCCTTCGTACGCGCAATTCTATCAAAAGTCGTCGTGAAATACTATCAAAATTTCACTACACGTATTATTAATTTATTGTATAGATTTCATTTTTTAATAATATTTTTGCAGGACTACAGCAGCTACGCGACAGGCTACGCGGACCACAGCGTCGCTCAGTACGGCGGCTACTACGCCTTAAATATATAGCCTTCCTCAACAACGCTGACCTTGGAGAGAACCTTGATGGTATGTGATGAATTTGACGCAATACCCAAAAAGCTTGCTTGCTTTACTTACCTTCAAAAAAGACTATACTTATTTCAGCTCCACTAAAGTTGCAGAGGAAGTGGCTGTGGAGCAAGTTAAGATGACCAACTGCCGTCTGACGTCTTCCCCGGAACCCCACAATCGCTAGAATGTCACGACTAATATAAGTCAGTGAGATTAATCGAGACCCAATGTTATACGTACTATCCGAAACGAAGTATAGGTCGCATCAGCGTCAGCGTCACCACCACCGTTAGCGGCACCGTCAGCGTCAGCGTCACCGGCACCGGCACCGTCAGGGTCAGCGGCACAGGCACCGTCAGCGTCAGCATCACTGGCACCCGCACCGGCACCGTCAGCGTCACCATCACCGCGTTCATCATCATCATCAGTCCTCCTCATCTAATTCGACCAAGAAATTAACAATTACTATTTTATACTGTTAAGAGCTCTAATGTAGCTCGCTAAACAGAGTTTATTTTTAAATTTCCTGCTACAAGTGTACCAGTAAACTATTATAACTACTCTCTCTAAAAAGCATACAAAATCTCTCAAAGGTATCCATCGTGAAATGTGGAAATAAACACGAAATAATTTGTCATTTCAGGGAATAACAACCGAGCAGACTTCGCCAACGTTCCTGAACAATGACACCGCCGCTCGTTCATTCCATTCAGCCGTTCCTCCAGTCAGCAGATCTTCGATTCATCCATATTGCGTTTTCCGTATCGACGTACAATACCTGAGTTTGCGAGTGCTTATTTCGCGATTTTAAATAATCTGACGTTATTGTTCACTGATTTTTGAAGACAGAAATAAATTGTATTGTAAATAAGAATACTGGCACAATACGAGAGTATATATAATCTAGACTTAAGTCCTTATGAATCCTCGGCATGCCAGTAAGATTTTTATACTCCTATCTCGATTGCCTTTGAAGTGACGGTAAATTTTGTCCTATTTACGAATACAATAATAGTTTATTCCAATTGTAACAATGTCTATAAAGTCCCATCTAACAATAACGGTCTCCACTCGTTCGTTCCATTCAACTGTTCCTCCATTCAGCAGATCTTGTATTCATCTATATCGCGGTATCCGTATAATATATTTGAGTTAAGAGAGCTTATTTCGCGATTTAAGTATGCTAATAATATGATAATAAGTTTTAGTTGTCGAATATTCTATCTGAGAAAGGTTGCAAAGATTTATTTCATTCAGCCGTTCCGCTATTCAGCAGATTTTTGATTCATCCATATTGCGTTTTGACGTGACAGCATTGGCGCCACTTCACGCCGATCTCGTGTGAGAAAGAGTTACTCGTACCCGGACACGCGCAATTCGGCTACAAGCGTGGCGCTACCTCTAATTAGAAAGACCGGAGTAGGGGAAAGGGATGTAGAAAAAGGATATAATGGTAGATGGGGAGGAGAGAAACTATGCGTATACTACTGTCACGGATGGTATAGGAGGAGTGACAATAGCAGCTAGGGTGCTCGGGGTTTGCGTACCCATAGTGAATCTGACCAGCTATCGGACAGACTACCACCCCCTAGAAGAAAACATGAATAGGGTGATTAAGTTAACGAAGTCCATGCGCATACAATGTAAAATTAATCTTTAGTCAAATTTCGACGGTTTTTGAAGAACTGTACTTTTATCTTCATAAGAACTTTTCTCAATACCCTTTATCTGTCAAATTTTTCCCTTTTCCCCTTCAATTGCGGATTTATTTAAGGTTATTTGCCACTGCTTTACTCATTACTTTCTACAAAGTAACAACAAATTCGAAATTCTACCTAATAGTTTTTCTGACAAGGCAAGCAGTTCTTAACCTATAAAAATATGTTTACCTTTCAAATAATTAGTAACTGATGAAGATGTAAATAAAAAGGTATATTTTAATTAGCATGTAATGTCCACTCTCCTCCATCCACAGCTAACCCAATCCACTCCTTTTCCCACTTGAGTTTTGCAGACTTTTTTCCACGTCCATTCCTCCATTGACGGAACGCATAAACATATTTTTATCTATCTAAACATTAGTAAATGGCGAAAGATAAAGAGATATTACTGTCAAAAATTTCCATATTTGGCCCGGATAAGTCTTTGAATACGAGGACCGGGACGGGTTTTTCCGCTTGACGTCACGTTATTTAATTACGTGGTATTCCTCCGAGATGCTGCGAGTTGTGTCGTCTTTTGATATTCTTGAAATAGTTTGTGGTCATAATTACTTAGTTTATAATAATAATAATTCTTTATTGATAATATATAATTATCAAAGAAAGAATAAAGAATAAAGCCGGGAGAAAGAATAAAGTCGCCCAATTTGTTTAGCCCAAATCTGTATTTCACTCATAGGTTGGCTTATTTTACAAGTAATAATACTTTAAGCTACATTATTAGGGTTCCTCGCAAAAATATTAAAGACCTCACAATTTAACAAAATCACCGAAATCACACCGGCGGATTAGAGCTAATAAAAATGAATCTGTATTACAAAATAATCGGTTTACTTGGAAAATCTAGAATTAATTTCCAAAAATCCATGAGAAGCATGAAAATTTAAGTCCGCGAAAGCTAAAATGAAGGAAAATCTATGCAATTTTCTGAGCGTAGATTTTCTGTTGTGCTCCCGAAGCGCCATAGATATCGATAGATTCTACAGAAAAAAGATAAAACTTTGCGAATAACCTGCGATAGACATAAGAATATTGTTAAAAATACTAAAATATAAGAGGGAATTCCCTCAAGCGCTCCCAACGGATATACCGAGTAATTAAATAAAATGCCGCCGAGCGGAAAAAGTAGCCGGACCGTCCGCTTTTATACCCGGGACCTTATCCGGAAGAATCTCGAAAGATCAGCATAATTAGATGTTTGCTAAGCAAGGCCCGAAATGTTTAATTGTTATGATTTATTACAAAGTGGCACTTTTTTAAATAGAAAAATATATATTTTTAATTTCATTTAAACGGTTGCACCCATTTTGATTGAACTTTCAGGATTTCTTAAGAATAGTTTTGCAAATGTGTTTTTGATCCCGTCACTTTGTATAGCGATCAGATGTATTGATTTATTTACTAGCAACTGTGTGTGATATTTTTGCTAAACATAAAGACCTATGTCAGTTCTATCAATGTTAAGGGATCATCCATAAATTACGTCACACGTTAAGAGGGGGAGAGGGGGTCACATGAATG
>JANCMC010048460.1:164228-199776 GCA_024363005.1 Charaxes varanes | reverse complement strand
TGTGCGATACTCCGTAGGCGATGATTCGACAAAATATGACGTCATTCAATCTTATCAAACAAATCTGAAGTGTCTGTGTGTGATTTTGACAATAAACAAACCAATTTTAGAAATATTGGTCGACACAGTTGCTATGTTTGATTGAAACTTTGCAGATGCAGATCCACGATTTGTGACATTAGTGAACAGAGATAGCTTACTAGAGCTAATCTAGTCTACAGAAGACGTTTTAGAGTTATTTTTCATTAGAAGATAAAGGAATTATGGAGATTAGGATATTATGTGTAGATTAATAGAATAAATTAGAGATAAGAAAAGTAACCCGAAAAACTGGTTATAATGCAGAAAAAACTGCGACATACAGATGACATACAGATTTCAGACTGACATAATTTAAAAAAAAAATAATTATAATATAGACAGCAGAAGTAATCAAACACAAAATTCAGGATATTAAAATAGGTACCACAATTTGAACGAAATCGAGAATAATCGCTAGTATTGAAATATATAAAAGTAACCTGAAAAACTGGTTATAAGGCAAAAAAAACTGCGACAATGACATACAGATTTCAGACTGACATAATGAAAAAAAAAATGAATTATAAATTAGTCAGCTGAAGTAATCAACCACAAAATTCAAGATATTAAAATAGGTACCACAATTTGAACAAAGTCGAGAATAATCGCTAGTATTGAAATATATGCACATTCATCGCTATTCATTGGACGTCAGTGAACTTTGATAAAAATTGGCATTGGCAAGCAATTAAGTTAATGCGGATAATAATTATTATTAGTTTTTGAATTATTATTAGTTGAAATCAATAAATGTGTACTAACAGTGAAAAAATAAATACATAGATAAGTTATGTGAAGAAAAATATTTTCTTATCAGTCACCAAGAATATTTGCCAATTAAGCTCCCGATTATACCTGCAGTATCTTTATCTTTTGATACTTATATGTTTTTCGGGTAAATTATTTTCTGTAGACATCTTTAAGTAAAATTAATTATTTATATATTGTAACGTAGCCACATCCTCTACAATCTAAGCGGACCCTTATATTTAACCAGGATAATAATAAGATATTGTAACGCTTTTTACCTGTATATGAAAAAAATCTTTAATCTTTAAGACACTGTTTCGTTTGTGGTTTGTTCAATTTATAATTTCGACAATACAATAACGATAATATAATCGCGGCTAATATAACGAGATCATTTCGCAAATTATCATCTCATAACAGAAACGGCCGCTGAGGTATTTAATACAAAACACACCGTTAACCCACTTACCTAGCCTGCTTTACCGTTACCAGTAATAATTGCTGACATAAATGATTCACAATGCGATGAAATAATACCTCTGAGTGGAATTTGTCAGCTTAACTAATTGTTATATCATTTTACAGAATCTTTTTTTTAATTAAATCATATTAATGCTACAGTAATAGTGTAAATATGGACTCAAAGAATAGTCAATTGGTACCCCATGTACAAACAACGAAGACGTGGCAGACCCTTTAAGAGATGGATATGACGACATTCGTGAAGTGGCAGGAACAACGTGGTCAAGGTTAGCTAGAGATAGAGCTCACTGGAGCAGTTTGGAGGAGGCTTTTACCGCAAAAGGCGGTCTTACCACAAATCGTACAACAAATCAATCGGACAGAGTGTCATGTTATTTTTTTTATTTCAATATACTCTTCTGTGGTGTATTTTCATCTTACATAACCTTTATTAGGTCAAACTAAGAGTATTCCTAGTATACATGGGCTGATCCAGATAGAAGTGACCCTCCATCTTTGACAGGTGATCAAATAGACGTATTTTTGGTATCAAAACGAAGAAATTGCTTTTAATAAAGATAAAACCCACCCACGTAATATCCCTAGCTACGGCTCTGTCACACCAATCGATTTTAGCAGGGACACGTCTAATTTAGCGGATTAATTGTGAACACCCTAGTGTACGGATAATTTCCTTGTTTACTGTGCGAGATATACATTTGTTTTCTATTGTTTCTTTTATTCGTTGGTCTGTAATTAATGCTGTACTCCGTTGGAGCCAAATTATCATGATGCGATGTAATTTTCCAAACCATATTAAGTGAGAGTTTCACTTGGACCAACTCAGAAGTAAGTAAACTTTATTTCGCTTCAATTCAGAAGTCAGTAGCATCTTTATAAAAAGGTGATGCACCTTTGAGAAGTCGGTTAGCAGATGTCCCAATTTGACAGAGCCTATGTACACTTAATCTATACTAATATAGAAAGCTGACGAGTTTTTTTGTTTGCTTGAACGCTCTAATCTCAGGAACTACTGGTCCGGTTTCTAAAATTCTTTCAGTATTAGATAGCCCATCTATCGAGTAAGGCTAAAGGCTATATATTATCACGCTAAAATTGAATCTATTTTTGTACCTAATCTTACTTAAGTCGCGGGCACTGCTGGTATGTTATAATAGTTCATTGAGCGGAATTCTAAGCCACTACAATAATTAAACGCTAAAAATTACTTTTTCATTAATTTACATTCTTACGTAATTTTATAAATATGATAGTAATTCTGTTTGTAACGTTTTGACACTTAAGCTGCTGTACCAATTTTGATGAGTTTCAGTATAGAGATAGATTGGACATTGACAAAGGACATAGGCTACTTTTTGTTGCAAAAATGGTTTTGAAGTTAGTATGAAGTTTCCTATTTTTTTTTTTGAATGTAGAAACATGAAACTTTATTTTTGGGCTAATCAACGCAGACAAAGTCGCGGGTTAAAGCTAGTACACAAAAGTTAAGATGATTAAAACTCTATATTACTCCAAGATTGTTCCCAGATCAAATAGTATAAGGTACCTACACACAACTATGAGATAGCTATAGAAAAAAACAAATCTTGGCTCCCGGCCAACATTAACTCAGGGAGGCGGAAATATTCAAACCCACTATCCGAACCCACCTGGACGGAAACGTAATTAATATTGGATATTAAACAACTATACAAAATCAAGCGTAAAATCCTTAAATTTGATAAATAAACGAACACAGAAGCCCCTGTAAAACATAGTTCATTTCCGCATTAAAATCAAATCACCAACAGTAACATGAACAAAACAAGCATTGGTTTGTACTGTGAAGCGATCAAACCAAACAATGGCTAGGGGTAGGAGAGACAATAGGTAACTCTTTCCCAAAGCGATTGTTATAGATGATGGAGCAATACATCTTATTCAAATATACTTATATAGATGGTGTTATGCAACAGCCAGTCAAATTTGGCGGATTCGGTGGTGTAGCTTTCGGGTTGCAGCATTACACCGATTTTCCCTCGTATTCATTCGCGGATTCAAGCATTGTAGTTTAGTTTCTCATGCATATCATGGATTTCCGCAAAGTAACGTCTGATTCTATCAATTAATGCATACATTTTTAAGACACTATAGAATTTGTTTCTGCCATGCTTTGGTGGCGGTATCGGTGATGCATTTTGGTCACAAGGCCTGGTTTTATCAAGAACTTATCTGTTGCAGTATGCCGCCAAGACAGCGGTAATAGTCGGCCGCGGGATCAGAGCACGGTCTCCGAGTCTTCCCGCCGTTTTCGCACAGAGTTCTTAGAAGACTGGCCGCAAACCCCTGGAGCGCCATACTTCGATCCCAGCACACCAGACAACGTGACCGGCCTAGTTGGACACCCAGTTACGCTCCTATGTAAAGTGAAGAATCTGCAAAATCGAACAGTAAGTTGATTGTGCTTTCTGGGTCAAATACGAACATCGATCTCGATTGATGAGATTTGTAAACGCTTAAATGTCGAACGTTCCGTTTGGTATTATCATTTCACAATTAAGATATGTTTATGGCAATTTAAACCAAACCGTTTTTGTAATTTAAACGATCTTTTTCATTATAAGGGATTAATGCAATAATTTATATGTTCAAAGCCACCAAAATTTAATTTTCAGCATCATGGTGCGATACCTACTCGTAATTTATTAAGGGAGTGCTTAGATTATCTGCTATTTCATTGTCTTTCAAGACTATCATATTAACGTTAGAGGCGCTATCGTTCTTACTATTTGGTTCTATGCTATTTAACACTTTTTTTTTTTATTTGATTTTCCATTTTATACTAAATCTTTTTTATTCTCTTCTAATGTTACTTTGTTTTTTTAAATACACATATATATTATTTTTTTCTTAAAAAAATCTTTTATAAATGCGGCACTACCGATCAAAAGAAAATCCAGCAATACAATACATTTCCACTAATATCAAATACCTCAAGGAATATTGAAAACGGATATATACGGCATTCTATTATGCATTTCCACTAGAATTTGGCAGCTGCACACTTTTCCATTCCGAATGCGGAATATGATAAATTTTAATGCATAAGCTATGAGCATAAATGTAAATTTTAAGCAAAAATTATACTTTAATACTTGTGCGGTGTGCATTTTAAATTTTTATTCTTTCAGGGAATACATTTTATAATAATACACTAGTATTTTTGTTTGCAAACGGTACAAAATATGTAATTCTATTTAAACTAGACTTTTATTTATACTTTTGAGGTGTTCGTACATTTAAAGTGAAATAAGGCAAAAAAAATAATCCCCCCTCCCCCTATAACATGGTGCTCTTACAACACATGAATATAATATAAATATAATATATATAATACAATTATATTAATAAGAAGGCTGTTGGGGATGGGTGCCGTAACAGGGTTATATTGACGGGGAAATAAAACACCAACCTTGTTTTATCTTCACGGACTGTATTTACAAGCACAATATAACATATGAATCAGGTAGCGTCACGTAATAACGTGCCATCCTACAATTAGGCACAACCTTAAGTACTAAACAAAAGCCGACACTAGTGTACGCCATAAACCAGTAAACGATCCGTAGCGCATCTGCTGGCCTTCTGGTCGTGCCGATGTCCATGGGCGTCGGTAGGCACTTCGGTGCCTGCTGCCTTCTCGTCTGCCCCCTTGTAACATAAAAAAAAAAAGAATATCTTTAAAACGAAAAAGGGATGTTTCATGTGTGCGAAGTTTTGTATATTATTCTTTCTAAGTCGTCATCAACTGAGATGAAGATTTTCTGAACCCAGTTTGATCTTTTCAAGTATTATCATAATCAAGTAATAGAAAATGAATTTTGCATTCATCAGATCAAGTAAGACCTCAGTTTAAAACTGTTTTGCTTAAAATGTATGTCAACAACTTAAGTACTAATGTTAATTCAGTGGAAGTTACCTATAAAGACCTCCAAAGATAGAAAAATTGAGGAGTTAAAGGTGGTGCTATTCTGAAATGGTCAGTAAGCACCACTGAAGTAATTTTAAACGTAGACTATGTAAGAAATATATACTTCACAAAATATATCTAATTTGAAGCAAAAGTCTTATTTGTGACTGTCACCGGGAGGGAATAATTATTTATTGTTTTAATACAGAAATATTTTAATTAATATTGAATTTTAATTATTAGAAATTAAGACATAAAATCCAATAAGATTTCTTCACTCGATCCTTCACCGTATGATAACCGTGATTGATGGTGTTTAGCTTGCCGCTTGCGCTGACGAAGCTAATGTGTTTACATAGCTTGGGGGCAATCCGAAGCAACAATGGTAGACTAATTTAATCTTTATCATAGTGATTTAAGGAATAAATTGGTTTGAGGGTTAGACGACATTAAGGGCATGCGCCTAGCAAGAGGTACTGTGTGCCTATCGTAGCCTGTTACACGTAAGAGAATACTTTCGATTCTCCAAGTACCGGGAAATAAGGTGATATGGGTCATATTGGATTTCCTGATAGATAAGTTCCTGTTCATACAAACCTTCCTTAGGGTGGGGAATACAAGAAACATTTCCAAAATGAGTTTCCACAAATAAATAGTGCCCTCTGTGTAGGTCTTTCTAATGAATACTCTAAAGAAATAGACAGCCGGTAAAACAAAAATTGAAAAAAGAAATATATTCTACCATATAAAGAGGTTTGGACTAGCTTAGAAGATGAATACTTTTCCCAAATAGAAAGCGAATGGGCGATGCGATCGAACGTACAAGTTTATACGTCCGAACGTTCAATCAAACATACTGAAGTCTAAGTGTCCTCATCGCGATCGCATCGTCTTCAATTAGGACAATTAATACATATCAATTTGTGTAATCGTTCGTTCGAGCAGTTCGTTTAGAGCATCGTCTAAAGGTAGGTTTAGAATAAACGAACATAGAGCTAGATCTAGAACAAGAGCATTTTTTCTCGATCTTTTAGTGTAAACGAAAGCTAGTTCTTAATGTTCAATAGGAATTAGAATCTTTGTGAACACAAACAGAACAGCGAACGAATGCTCTACGTCTGTTTAAACTAAAATAATTTGATAAAGTACTGATAGAATTGGCATTTGCTCTTTCGTTGTAAATGGAACTTAATAAGAAAAGTCCAGAAAGAAAAACAAACAGTCCAAAAGGAATGTAACGCCAAAGTCCTTACAATTTGTATGCAAAAGTTTGCTTAAACAAGATATATATTCATATGACTGCTCTTGTTTTATCTAGCTCAATTATCGTTTCATCTAAACCCACAATAAGACATGAGTATTTTTGATCGCACGTTCGAAAGAACTAGGTCTGATCGCACGTTCGAACGAACTTAGTATGATCGCAAGTTCGAACGGACTAAGTTTGATTGCACGTTCGAACGGACTAAGTTTGATCGCACGTTCGAACGAACTAAGATTGATCGCACGTTCGAACTAACTAAATCTGATCGCACATTCGAACGGACTAACTGTGCTCACATCGCACATCCGCCTTCCATTAGGACGACGCCTCTCGGAACTCTAGGACCCTCTGAGTGTGGCTACTGCACAAAACAATAAGAATTTATAGCACATCTTTCAACACGCCGTTTGATACAGGAATGTTTATTCGCATTTGGAATTCAACAAAAATGAAACGCATCACACAATCGTGGACGAAACATAAATAAAATTGACGTTAATTGCCGTCAGGTTACCGTTCGCCATGTTTTTATCACGCGCTATTAATGTACGCCTTATTGTATCCTATAATTGGGTGTAACTACCTCTTTCCCGCGGCTTTGCGCGCCTTCATATTGATTTTAAAATAACTTCAATTGTTTTCGGCCAGTTGGTTAATGCGATTTGGTGTATGTACTCCACTACTGAACTCCTTATATGTTGGACCGATTTTAGAAAAGTTATTGTATGTTTTATTAAGTGTATATGTATATCAAAGTGAAAACTAACCTATCGCTGTTGAAAATGTCGAAAACTGCCGGATGTACACATATGAAATTTGACAAAGAAGTTAGTTTATAGTTAGCAAACATTCGCTAAAAAAGATTTTTTCGATTAGTCCAGATTAAGGAGTGATGTGTTTAATTTTACTCTTATTGGTCAAGTCAAAATTGTTTTATTCAAATAGACTTTAAAAATCTCTTTTAAATAGTCATTGTTATAAAGGAAGATCATTTTATAACTATCTAATATTTTTTGAACCTTAATTGCTCAACGGTGGAAGGGGTGGAGTGAAATCTTCAAGGTAGCCGGTTCAAGCCCCGACTGCACTGGGTTATTGTCGCGTCCATTCCTAATACAAGCTTGTAATTAATTTATTTTTTGCATTTTTTACTGGCGCAGTGATACTGCCTTTTGCTCCGGGGGTTGTGGGTTCGATTTCCGCCTCTAGTCTGGATGTATTATCTATATATGTATATATTTACAAAAAATATTTGTGTATAACAGGCGTCTGTTAGCACAGGCATTAAGTTGTCTACCTAGGAACCTAGTACCTAGGAACAGACGTCCATGTGTCATATAGTCCTATGTATTTATTATTATATATTACACATACCTAAAATGTATTGGCTATATTCTAAAAACCAATCTTCCTGCCTATTCGTTAAGTAGCAGAGTGTGATAGCGTAACAAACAAACAAATAAACTCATATTCTACTTTATAGTAAGGATTCCTTTAGCAAATTATCACAATACTAAATGTCACAGCAATTTCATACGTTTTCGAATAAGCATTCCTGCTTTTAAATTTATTCGCCTTTTTACAATGACAAAAAGAGACGAAAAAGTGTAATACAAGCGTGAAGAAAAGAGACAAAACGTCATTAATACTTGTTATTTGAGCCTAATAAATTCCAAACGAAATAATAATTAAGTATAGGAACATTCTTATGTAATATAACCATGACATTTTGCTCTTAAATAAAGTCAAAACCTTATGGAAGTTCTGGAGACTCACTAAAGGAGGTTAGAACTAAACGTAAATATTAAATAGTTTTAAAAGATTTATAAATATTACCATGCTCAATGATGTCATCAGCCTCTTGAAGTTCCCTGATGTATCGCCGCGAAGATCATCCTCGAGAAGGGTTCCGTACACTGAAAACAAAAATGAAGTTAAATTTACCATCAAATTGGGTACGGACTCGTCCATAAAGTAAACAGATTATGTGATATCACAACATGGGGAGGCTCTTTGGTGTGACATCACATAATAAATAAAATAGCAGTTTTTCTAATTATTTTAAGACTTTGCTAGACGTCTTTAAAGATAGTTGGTAGTTAGCTCGGCATTTGTACTACATATTTAATTGCAAATAATGGACGAATGAGTCACTTGGCAGCCAACCAACAAAAAGTTTTCCTGTTGCACAACATTACAGATTAGCCATAAAACTAGCGAGCTCATATTCCGATAAGTACATATCTCTATATTTAAACGGAAAGCTAAAATATTTCGGGAAAAAAGTACCATATTTATGCTCTTTTTTTTAATGTATTCTTTTGTTTTTTCTATGTTAATTTAGAATAAACAGAATTTAGAACAAAAAAGGGTGTAAAAACTTTGGATAACTATTCTTTGGTTAAAGGATAAAATACACTAGAAATGTCATTAATTAATTAATTATAATTGTGTAGTATGTGAGGCAATCCAACAATCTTGGAAAAATCGAGTCTAGTATATAAGAACTTTGGCATTCGTAAAGGAAATGGTTCATTTGAACTCAAGGATGTTTTCCACAATCCAAGAATATAGACACGGCAACTCATATGGTAGGATATCGCATTCAGAATTGCTTGTATCCTTTGCTAATTTACGTCAGCATTATGTCTATTTATCGCGTTTATAAATTAAGCGGTTCTGTTAGTCATTTTTTTTCTTTTAACAAGGTTTTACTAGGATTTCCTGCAAAGATTTTTAAGGTAGCGCTGTGACGGGCTGCATAAGACTATATGGAAGAAAAGAACATTGTCGATAAGTCACTAAAAAAATAGGTTTTATTTTAAAGGTAAAGTTTTTAAAAAAATAGCCTATTTTAAAATGTTAGTTGATCATATAAGGGGATAATAAATTTCGAGGCGGCAATTATAAAAATGGATATATAAATGTATAATCGGTCCAATTATACCAACGATACATATTACGTAACAGTCGCAAAACCGTGGATTATGAAAAATCTACAAAATACTAAATACAATATATCATCAACGAAACAAACGTTTAAATCAAACACAGTGTTACCAAACAAGCAATACAATAAGAAATATTTCGTAATGTATTCCGTCTATTGTCAAATGAGGCATAAAATTTGTATAATTTGATCTTGATAATGGCACAACAAGACTACGGTCTCCACTTCTAACAGCTAACATGTTTTCACATCAATAACATTATCGGTTAACGATCGGTGAAGGATCTCTATTCATAACTCGAAGGTCACGAACGCATTGCGAATCCGTAAACTCATTTTGTGAGAAAGCTTAAAGGCTTCTTTGGTTCTTTAAATAAGAAAGATTATCACAAAATGTAAATTTGGATCAACATTCGCGGTAGAAACCTCTAATCAATTAACAGTATCACATATAAAATAGTAAAAATTTAAGATACTATTTCAAAAAATTACAAGATTTATTCATTAAAGAAATGAGTTTAAAATCATTTCACATTGGCAGTTTTAGTAAATTTATTGTCAATAAAATCATTTTCACGTAAATGAGAAAGCAACGATATTTAATATTGGAATTAAAGTTCAATAATAACCAGCCCATTGGTAAATGGTTGCAGTTGGCAAAGACTGTCATACGCCTCCGGTTCGATTCCGGTTCCAAGTTTGAACACATAATTTTTGTAAGAATTATACATATATACACTTGTTTAAAAATTATACATCTATTGTCGGCTTTCACCTTCACCATTCGATAAGATACCCATTAACTTAGCAAATTTTAATTATTAACGATGATGATATTTATACAAGCTAAAATAAAAACTCCTTTTACTAGAAAATACTGTTAAATATGTTTTTTTTTTAAATTTTGTTTTAAAGTCAGCGTACGATTGGTACTCTGTATAGATATATGGTTATAGACAAAGCCAACCCAGACAGTGGTAAGGCGGTCAAGTATGTGTTCATATGACGCACTTAACCAGTCTCGAGAATCCGACTAGTAGTATTCCGTTCGGCAGGTGCAAACACAATGAAAGCCTACGCGATACTCGAATCGGTAGCGTTATATGTAGCAATAAAAAACATCCACTAATATTAACAAATGTATCTATTACTCAAAAGGAAATAGGATTTAGTGCATAAAATGCATAAAAGATTGCGCGAAAGGGGGAGTAAGAAATTTTGCACAGTTATTGTTTACTAGTTTTTACGCGTAAAATTAGGTGAAAAAATTTTACATTATGATATATAGCCTTCCTGGATAAATGGGTGGGCTATTTAACATAAGAAATAATTTTTCAAATACGGACCAGTACTTCGTGACATTAGCGCGTTCAAGCAAGCGAACAAACTTTTCAGCTTATACAGAATCGTGTGTACATATATTAGCATTCGGCTAATATGTTTATAAATTCCACACACACACACACCAACCAATGCCAAAAAAATTAACACACGCACATATACATGTTACTATAAGACTGTGTCAAAGCGTACATAAAGAAAGAAAAAAAATGTACTCGGAAAGAATTAAATTACTTTGCCAATAAAGCAAGAAAAAATCTATACATAATTGTAACAGATACTCTACCAAAAGCTTTTAAAAATATAACACAACACTGAATAATCAGTTTCAATGCCGCTTTCGTTTCCAAATCGGTGCATCATCAGGAGACAGACTCAACAAAAAAAAAATTGTATTTCAGATAGGCGTTCTTTTGTTGACTAGCTTCAACTTAGTTAGCTAGCTAGAATGAAAAAAAAAAAACTAGAAGGAAAACCAGCATATTAGGCCTACCTAGAAGTGCATACAAAATAGAGCCTAGCCGTAATAGCTTTCAAAAACAATAATAACAAATCGTAAATACCGAATTGGGTCGAACAACTCATCGCGTCCTAATCCGCGTCGCAGTGCATTGAACCCACGGCGGCGGATATATTTACAAAACGACATCTCAAAAAAGAAAATAGCCGTGAGAAAGTCGCGCTAAGCAAACTATTAGCGAAGTATATCTTTACATATAACAGTAACTCGTTCTAGTTTCTCGCTCGCGAAATTATATACACGAAAAGTGACACCGAAGCGAAGATGAGAATGTTGTAAAATATCCCAAAAGAGAACGATGTGGGTGTAGGTTTACTGAGTCATGGTTGACACGGTTACTGTGCCTAAACATTGGGTATATTTGAAATTGTCTCTGTATGGTAATGCCGGAACAGGGAATCATTAAACGAATGGTGATTTTTCGTAGCTCGTATGTACAAATATAATACACTTTCAGCTATGTATAAAAAATTCCGAGGAAGCAATATAGTATTTGGTTATACTAGACATTGCCTGGTGGTCGAAATTCGGCCATAAGTCTTAAGATTTGCGAACTTATTTAAAGCAATATACAAAATTTCATTTTTTGTACAACGACATTGTAATAAAAATTTTTAGTCGCCATGACTACGCTTTGACACAGTCTTATAGTGAAATGTATAAATGTGTGTGTAAATCGTTTGGCAATGGTGGGTGCGAGGTTTTATTTTAAAAATTAAATGTATTAATAACGTATATTTTATAAAAATATTAGCGTTCGCACACGATTCTCTATATAAACTATAAGTGTTCAAAATTTTATACTCCAGTGTGTGCGCAATTTTCGTAAAATGGTACCGAAAGTTTTCGCTTCACGTGTTAATTCGCAAATATAAAAACAGAGTCTAAAACTTTACAGTGACCGTTAAATAAAGAAATGAAATAAAAGCAATATCCTTCTCATTTTTAGTTGTCTGTGAAAGATGAAAAGTTCAATTTCTAATACAATATTAAAAAAGCAATTTTCACATCACCGAAATAATAGACATGCGCGAAATACTTAGCGCACGAACCAGATGACCGAGAAACGTTTAAGTGAAATTACTTTCTAAAATCGTTTAAAGAAAGTAAAAACAAAAAACCTAATGCGAGCCCCGCACAACAAAGGACACTAATAAATTGAATGGCCACCTCTAACCGTGACAAAATGCGAATAAATAACCAACCCGCCCGAACGAAACAGTGCAATAACGTGCGCGTACGTGATTTTTAATACGCGCGAGCGAGAGATAAAGTCCATGAAATTAGTGGTATATTGTTATCATCGCCCTAGATAGCGTCGATCGGGTCAAATCATATTTGCAAAGGCGCGCATTACGTCGTAAATCGAAATCGGAATGCTGCGCTACTTTAAATAGGGAAAGAGGCTTTTGTGGTGTGTAATATAGTGGAAGTGGAGCGGGCGCACAAATTGATTGCGGGCGATACACGCGAATCGTCTAATAAAATCACTAATGGAACGGTACTGGTGGCGTGCGCCGCATAACGGCCTCTCTGTGTGTTCGCTCCCACGGCTCACGCATTATGCAACCTGTGCTGTGCGGGCGACGAGCACACAATGCGCGGTGATCGCGGTCGCATTCTCGGCGAAAAACACGCGGCACCGTAAGTGAAAACAGATGATCGCTAACGATCTATTGATATGCGGCATTGTCACGTCTCCCCCGATGCTAATCGCGACGGGAATAACTTCTTGTGACGTTAAATAAAGTCGGCGCTAATTATTAGTGATAAATTATAAGCCCGCCGCTGTCTTGCTAGTTTGTCCTAGATTTTTTGTTGGACAACGTGAACGTATGTAGGTACCTACGATTTAAAGCAAATTATTCGGAATATATTAAAGATAAACTGTGAATACAAGATGTCTTAGCTCTTGCATATGTAAATGTAATTTTAAAAGAACATATTTCGCAAGCAATTGTTTCATCACTGTAGTCAAGAACGTCTTTGATGCTAATTTCTCTTTTTTTTCCTTTGCATCAACCTTTCTATATAGACGGTATAGAAAGGTATAGAAACTTCTTTAATCCTAGGAAATATTCGTTATCTTACATAATTTAATACACTAAGTAAATAGCCATTCTAAGCTGTCTAATAAATTCTTGAACATTTACTTCCATTATAGGTAGGACTTACACGGAAGCTCGGCAAACATCACATATCATGGCGGCTTCTTAAGAACAATAAATTTCCGAATTACCCATTACCGTGATTTAACAGCTGAAATTAATTAAAATTTCCGAGTAATATCGCGTAATGCACACTAAACACGAGTGCAAGTACGAAATAAGTCTGTGAAGTCAATGAATGGGTAGTTAATTTTCAAGTTACAGCCGCGATAGCCATTATTGACGTTCAAGAAATTAAAGGTGCCGTAGCCCGTTCGGTCTTAGAAGCACTCTAGGAATGAGTATTCAATTATTATTAAGATAGAGTTATCAGCGTAATTACGGTGGAACCTTAATCTCATACTGTGTAACAAAGTAAAATATTGAACGTGTTAAGGCCTACTTTGTTACTGTATTTATCGCGTTGAAGAAGATATTACGGAAATTTAACTACTTACTAAACTAAAGAACGCTTAAATCAATACTAATATATAAAGCTGAGGAGTATGTTTGTTTTAACGCGCCAATCTTAAAAAGTACTGGTACGATTTCAAAAAATATTTCAGTGTTAGATAGACCATTTATCGGGGTTATATATCATCACGCTAAAGTTGAATCTATTTTTTTTTTCCACCTCATTTTAAGCGGATGATGGCACGGACAAGGCTAGTATCGTATAATTATTTATGTATAATTATTTAGCTCTCAATTTCCATTAATGTCCAATAAACATAAAAAGGGCCAAGAGTGTGACAAGTGCTGGGTTCCTTATCTGATACACGATAAGAGTATTTGCTAAATATTCTTTTTCCAATTTCGATGTAAACAATTTCCTTAGTGATTTTTTAGCATGTCTTATCGACATGGATAATTGATAAAATAAAACAGGAAGGCTTTTTCTAAGGTATAATCAAATTGATTAATATAGAATCTTTACTATTATTTTATAAACTATGATACAAGCACAACACTGAACGGATTTGATGGCGGTTGTGTAGAATTCGGCTAACAAATATTGCGCAGAATTTTATTCGTGGATTTAAGTAAAGTAATTTAATTTATCCTGCTTGTCATCGACCTCGAGATGTCCTTATTAGTTAACATCCTTATAATTTCGGTGTTACGTAGGCGTACGATCATCGCAACTGCAGTAGTTGGATTTTAGGATCTATTCACAGCAACAGGACATGTTTAGTAAAAATAAACGTGTCAAATGTGTGCATGACTCGTGAACTGAGAGTTCCGTACCTTTATGAGTTCGTGGGAAAAGGGACCTGACGGACAGACGGACGCATAGACAAACATACACTGATACAACAACTTTACAGTTTTAGAATTTTTTCCTTCACTTGTGTTATAGCTCTACGCGTTTCAGAGATATGGTTTTAACAGACAGACGGACAACGATGTGACCCTATAGGGCTTCCTTTTTGTCCTTTAGTAGTACGGATCCCTTAAAAACCAAAAGAAAATTAAGAATGACCTCGAAATGTCCGTATTAGTGAAGAACATTACAATTTGGGTGCAACGTAGGCGTGTAGGGTTATTGCACGGCATTCGGCAGTGGAATTCGGTTGCGGCGACCCGTGACCGCAGGCCGAAACGCACGTACCGTAAATTAGTGTACAGCTTCTTATGTGTTTTCAGATATTGCTTGCGGTGAAACTTTACACTTCACACTTAAATTATGGAGAGCCAGTGTGTGACCCAAATACGCTCTGAGTCTATTCGGTGTGGTATGAATGTGGAATGTCATTTGCACTCGGTGCCGCTACTTCCAATTGCAATAGTGCACATGTGCGGAATGGAAGCGACCGTTTAAAGGTGAAAAACCGAATGCGGATTTCTTCGCGCGTTTAAAATAACGCACGTGATTGGTTTCTCAATGAGACTGACTTCTCTTACATCTGGTATTCGACTTGTAATTATTTGAATTTGAATTGAATATGTCGTAGTCAATTAAAATATCAGTCGAAATCTTTTGCACTAGTAAAGTTTTGCACTTTCCTTACATAAACCACTAGCTGTGCCCGCGACTTCGGCAGCGTAAAATTCGGTGAAAAAATTTAGCGTGATGATGTAAAGGTCACAGCCTTCCAAGATAAATGGGCTTTTTAGCACTGTAACGATTTTTCGAAAACGCACCAGTAGTTCCTGAGTTTTTTTTTTAAAGATAGATATTAAGAATACTTTTTAGGTATGTCTAATATTCCTTTTTTTCCCTCCTACTAAGCTTGTATTAGGAGTGCAGTTCCCGCAGCGACACCGCTTCGAAGTGTGCTTATGAGGAAACACTCCAGACGAGTTCGAAATTAATCGGGCAGCCCCGTTTTATAATCAGGTGAGTTAAAAAGCCTTGCTTATACAAATTATAATTTTATCGTTTATGAACCACTTTTTGGTATAGAGCTGCGGATTTTATTAATGTTTGAACGGGGAATATTTGTTTTTCACAAACAAGCATTTAATCTTCTAGATATTTGGTTCTTATAACGTCTCGTCTTTTCTTGCATGTTTATATTAAGTTTTCAATAAGTAAGTTATTGTGTTGGGGAGTTCGTGGCCTAATCAGTGGTCGGCATTTGAGTCGATCGCTAGGTTAAGTAGATCTTGCTGCGACCGGGTGATAGATGGGTGTCCCATTCGAGCACTGGTTTATATTTGATATACGGCATCCTCCGTTCCGTTTCGGAAGGTACGTAAAATAGTGGGACCCGATTAATGTCACTGTGTGTTATTAATCTTGAGATTGTGGGGGTTCTGGGGATGACGTCAGACGACAGGTTATATTGACATTTTTACGTGTCTTCTGAAACACGGACGAGATCGGATATGGGAAAAAAACCAGTGTTAGAATGAGTCACCCACTTGTCACGCGCTACCGGCTAGATCTGCTTAACGCATCGATCCACTGATTAAGCTACCACCTCCTTGTAAATACTAAATCAACGTTTTTAACCATTATTAAAACCCTGATTATTCTTTAACCCATCTTCAGTGCAAAGAATCCGATTTCTAAAACTCGCTACAAAACCCAAAGGTCTATAAAAAGGCTTTTAACGTGGCCTTATGAGTTTACCGCAAGGAAAATTTATTTCCTCGAACGGCAACCTTATAAATTTCGTTCTGTCATAACTCGAAGTCTAATGAAATTATACTTTTATCGCTCCCTCGAAACGTTTTGAATTCTTTTTTAACAGTGTATTGCAATTTGGTGATAGATCGTTCAGAATCTAACTAGAGTTAAAAACACATCGACTTACTAACAGTACCTACTTAAGCAACTTAACGCACATACACACACGCACTCGCGCATAAATACGCACATACACACACACACAGACACTCACACACAAATGCGCGCGTAAATACGTTAACTTGATACCTAAAAATCCTTACACTCACACATACAATATGTTAATACGGAATAAATAATGCATTCCTGCAGCGGTTGGTAAGAGAGGCATTGACGGACGAACGTGTGAATATAGGCCGAAGCGAAGTCGAGGCACACATACGTAAGTCCAACAATGCCTAGTTGCGGTCAAGGCTCGTATAGTACTTTTCTCAAATAATGCGCGAAAATTAAACTAATTACTACAATTCAGAACTTTTATTTGAAAAAGTATTTAAAACGAACTTGAGGAACAACTAATAAAAATAGTTTTTTTACGCGCCAAAGTATTTTTTTTTTCACTAAACATCTTTATATGTGCAAGCCAGTTCGAAATTTAAACTAAAGCTTTGATAAGTTACCTCTTTGGTTGCCATGTTGCGGAGTAGAAGATCGTTCCATTTTTAAATTACACGCCAAATATGATTTTACATAGTAATTTATTTGGCCGCTAAACACGACTGATATGGATTTTCATACAACTATTGCCGGCCGAAGTTGCCTGTATCATGTACTCAGTTTAGACCTAAAACGTAATGATATTTTGTTAGTTGTTTGTCTTTTAAACTAACAACTTATTTTAGTTAAAAGAAACAAAAACAGCTGTATCTCAGTATTGGATGGAGATATCGAAATAATTCTTAGATTGTCTGAATGAGGACGTTGAAACGAAGTTGCCTGTATCATGTACTCAGTTTAGACCTAAAACGTAATCGGTCAGTTTATGATTAAGCGTTCGGTATATAGATTTGAGAAGAAAAGTGTGTAGCATTTTATGCTTCGACATACATATATACTTCTCCATGAGAAAAATCGATAAGTTCCTTTTTTTTTAAAATATATTCCTAAATGTACACATTATACTGATAATCCTTAGGCTGCGTTCACACGGCGTCGTGTCTAGGTCGCTATCGAATCCGTTTTTTTCCGATCCGGTTCAGTCGCACCAGTATTTCAATACGCGCCTTCTATTACTATTATTACTAATTTCAATATTCGGTTTTTGTCGTGCCTTAAAACCGAATGCTCGTGTGAACGCGCGTATTGAAATACTAGTGCGATTAAACCGGATCTGGAAAAACAGATCCGATTAAAACAGACACGACGCTGTGTGAACGCAGCCTTACAAAACATAAACTTGCCAGATGATTGGATTTTCTGATGAGAAGTATATATGTAAAACTGATTTGATAGTTAAAATATGTATTTTTATTTTGTATTGTTTCTTTTTTCAGGAATATCAACGAACTTATTCAGCCATTTCGTCCAGTCCTGAAAGGGTGAGAATGGTGAGGGTGCTAGTGAAACACATCCATTCTTTCTCGGCAAAATATAACAGTGTACCCGTTGTGTCATCAGCTCTACGGAAATATGCTAAACAAATCATGTGCTCAAGGGCGTACCACTATGTTAAACACTTAGTAACAACTTGGCCCCTCGACGCTTCCTTTAGACTTGTGATGGAGCTGTGGCTCAGCCTTATCCAACCTTGGAGGTATACGGATAATAATATAAACCAAGATAGGTGAGTAATACATAGAAGTAGAATATATAGGTTTCCTATTGCAGAAAACTCTTTGATATCTGTATGCTGTCTCCCTTAATATCATTTGCAAAATAAATTGTGCCCAATTGGCATAGATAAGAGCCATAAATCATGAATTGAATTGACTTCACATATTTTTCAATTTTACGTATGTATTGTAAATAATTAACAGAAAACAGCAGTATCGATTTTTTTTTTTTAATTTTGGCACGTCTCACGTCACAAACGTTTGCTTCCCCTGCTCGTTGTCATTGTTTTAACATGTGACAATATAATCTATGGATGTACCCTATTTTGTGACTTTTTACCGAACCTCTCACCCCTTTTGAGCCTTACGTGAATAATGGACGATCCCTTAACAGAAATATTTTAAAAAATGGTGTTCTTGAATTATTGTTAATGATTAAAAATGGTGTTATCATAACAAATAATATTAGTACATTTCAATAATCTCATTTATATTATTATTAAATATAACTTTTTTCTGTTCGTGACTGAGTCAAGTGCAAAAATCCTCAATAGCTCAACGGTATAAGGTATGGACTGAAATCCGCAAGGTACCCGGTTCAAACCCCACCGCCGTTGGGGGAAGACTTCAACGCGTCATAAAATTTGTCTCAGTAGAAATTCCATTTTGTTTGCAATGTCGAAAGAAATTATTTAACAACGTGTTAATTAAAAAATAATGCATTTAAATTTAAATAATAATAAGAAAACTATACACATAATAAAAAAACTTATTCTAAATTAAACTAATATATAAAAATAAAACAGAAATATATAATGAAAAAATAATTAAAAAAGTTGATCCGCGTCGCGGTGTAAGTGGAGTAGGTTAATCCCATTTGTATTAAGTCTAATCGATGCTATAAACTTCACTTGTATGACTTTTAAAGACCTCATAATTACTAAACACCACTAGAACGGATGCAAAAGATTTAATAGGATTAAAGTATATCAACGCGGGCCCCACTATCATAATTTTGAATAAATACTTAACCTCGGGTCGTTCTTTTATATTAAATATTTTGTTGCACTTTTTATTTTTAAAATTTCCGTGATTAGGTAAGCTGACATGAAATGCTTTTAGCATTAAGCTTATCTAGTTGTACAATTTTTTTTTAATTGTGCAATAAAGAGAATAAAAAAGGGGAAGCCTCTGATGCAAGGGACATCATTTGCAACGCAATATCCAAAGTGGCATAAAGATTGCCTTAACAATACAAACGGTAATGACATATTATATTTGTAGCGTTTGGTAACATTTCTTAAGGGGGCGTCATGGTATTTGCACACGGGCATATGTTTTAGCAAGACAGTTCATGTAACCATGAATCTTGGACAAACATCTTGGAGTGACAGTTGAAAATATAGTTGATATACTTTTATAGACTTCTCTTACATGATAAGAGTCTGGAATTAAACAGGGCAGTTTACTAAGAAACACTGGTTTATAAGTAACTAGGACGCCCTTGAACAATTGCCATATCAAAAATGTCGCAGTTGCGTCGCCGTTCTTTGTAAAAGGAGTCAACTCTCCTTTTGAACTTCCGTAGGATTTTTGTTTATTTCTGTGGGTAAAATTTTACTCATGCAAATGAATAAAATTTAAGTGCAAAGACACCTAAAAATAACCAAAAAGACACCTTTGAAACTCAAAAAGTTCTTGACGAGAAACTTGCAAAAGTTTTTTTTTTTTTAATTAGTCCTCCCCTCTCTTAGACTCTCCTTTATCCCGAGCTAAACCAATCCACTCCTTCCCCGCAAAAGCTTCCAAATCGTCGCGCCACCTCTTTCTCGACCTACCTGGTCTAGAATAGCCATTGGTGGGAGTCCATATAGTTGCAACATTGGCCCACCTTTAAAAGGTGGCAAAAGGTTTATTTGATACAAAAATAATATAATAATACTTACGTTGTATGTCTCTCCATGACCACCACTATAATCTTTATAGCCATAGACAATTTGCCGAGGATAGCTGCTGTAGGTGGGATAGGCAATATATCCTGCTCTAACCGATAGACAAATGGCCGCAAACAGACAAACCTGTAAATAAAAGTTATAAAACGCCTTTTTAGTAAAAGAAAATAACTTTACAAACTTTAGAGCCTCAATAGCTCAACGGTATAAGGTATGGAGTGAAATCCGAAAGGTACCCGGTTCAAACCCCACCGCCTTTGGGGTATTGTCGCACCCACTCCTAATACAAGCTTTTAATTTAAGCTTAGCCGATTTTCCCTCGTATTCATTCGCGGATTAAAGCAAAGTAGTTTAGTTTCTCATGCACGTCATGGATTTCCGCAAAATAACGCCTGATTCTATCAGTTACATATTCCCTTGACCTGCCTTGCCCTACGTCAAGGACTTGGGTTCGGTAACAAAACAGTAAAGTATAAAATAATTATTCCATAAAACATACAGTGTTACGTTTTATGGAAGAAATATATAGGAGATTGGTAAAAAGACGAGCCTAAATGCAGGCAAGACAACGTCTGTCGTGTCCGCTATATCGTATCAAATAATTATAGCCCAATCGTCAACTGGTCATGTTAGCCACCTACGTACCTACCACTTCTTCAAGATTTCGGCATCTTATTGCGTGCCTTTAACTAATAACTAGTACATCAGATACACTGTTTTTTTTAAATTTATATATGGAAAATTAACATTGGATTAATGTACAAATAGGACTCTGCTGATGGAGGCATGTGCGCTAAGAGTACTGCGCTTAAATTCCCGGGAGTAAATGAAGACGAGGAGACATTATGCGTGTACCTGACGCGATGCTTCGCCGCTCGAAAAATCAATGTGTTTATCTACAAGCAGACCTACTGCTACATCGGCAGTTTAGGGTATTTATATATATCTATAATTTATGCTAATATATAAAGCTGAAGAATTTGTTTGTTTGTTGGAACGCGCTAATCTCCGGAACTACTGGACCGATTTGAAAAATTGTTTCAGCGTTAGATAGCCCATTTATTGCGAAAGACTATAGGTTATATAACATCACGCTAAGACTAATAGGAGCGGAGCACCATTGAAGAATGTTTCAAAATCGGCGGTTTTTGTACCCTTTTGAGGGCTTCCGATGCGCGCGCTGCGTAAACGGTTAATGTATCGCAAAAATCATGTATGACAGAATTGTTCCCATTTAAAAGTTTTAAATAAAAGTCCGGGACAGCATATTTCTATCTCTTAAGCTTGGCTCCCTATAACTCTTTTTATGCTAACCAAATAGGCTATATGTCATGACGCTAAAACTTACTCCAAATTTTTACCCAATTTTACGTGGAAGAAGACACGGGCACAGCTAGTACTTATTGTAAAACGGCTTTCAAACTCACACGTATGTTTTATCCGGATTGCCAGACTCGTTTCGAAACCGACAGGGGTCCATCTCGCGTCTTTATATAAAATACGCGTCTTTAAAAGCAGTTTTATATTAAGAATGAATTCCGCTCACGAAATCTAATATTCCTATAATGTTCACACTATATCGTAACGAAATTTGTGTTAAGTTTAATAATGTGAAATTAAATCATCTTTTTATTTCTCAGGTACGCTGGCATCTGCTGCCCTAAAAGTTCTATTGACAAGGAGTCGTGATACTAAATATAATTGGTTGTAATCATCAAAACGTAGAATAAACACTTTAACAATATGCGATATAATAATAAACAATATACTTTGTCTTTGCTTCTTCATTTTATAATACCATTCCTGTAAGCTTTTACATTTTAAAGGCCATCCAAATTTGAAATTGATGGCGAGGCAACTTAACTCGCAGCGGGATGATAACTCATTTAACGACTCTTGCGCAACTATTTCGCTGTCTCAGTCATTTTGACAGTCGAATGGGGGAAAATAATGTTATGGCAAGATGGACGGCATAAAGAGGATGACAGAAAGTAGCTGGAAGCGACTGGCAAGAGACAGGGGAGAGTGGCATAAAAGAAAAGAACCCTAAGGCCTATATTTCAGATGTTCTATGTAAAATTATTATTTAATAAAACATTTGGCCTGTATCACCTTTGACGAAAAAGACGGTAATTATGCAGTTTGAGTACTTTTCCCAAAAATGCATATTTTTGTTTTTTTTTCTAATGGAAGTTGTTGTTTGCACCCTAATGAGTGAAATGACAACTTCGAGAAGAAGAAAAAAACAAAAATATACATTTTTGGGAAGAGTACTCAAAATGTACATATAATTACCAAAAAGACAAAGTAGATTGGTTAATTGGCTAATAAGAGACGAGCCTAAATCTGGGCAAGTTAGCCGCTGTCGGGTCCGCTGGTATTTTTATAAAATTATTCAACAATTTGACGTTGCAAAAGATATCGAGCCAGGGCGCGTCGATAAATTTTTATACATAGTTAACGAAATTTTTATAAAATCAAAACACAATTATTATCTTTTTGGTTTTGGACCTTTTCCCTTATTAATATATATTTTATAAAACAAAGGGAATACGGGCATTCTGTTCACGTTCGCGGCTATAATATTATCTTTATAGTTTTTTTTGCAATCTTAAAGCAGTCCATTTTAATATTTAAAAAAAACAAAATGATGTTTTATGATAAAAAGACCAAATAAAACTTGAAAATACAAGTGTATTATAATGTTATATAAAATACTAAATCAGCCTTAGTCAAGTTTCAATAAGTCAATATTTAATGATTACCTAAAATAACAATTTGCCAGAAGTCGTATATTAAATTTATGAACAGCATCATTATAAATGAGTCGTTGAAATATCTTTATAGACACGTTTTGACAAGCAACAGGTAAGAAAAGTACGTTAGTACAAACAGGACATGTAGGCGTAAAGCTATCATCAATTTCATCCCCATAGTCACTCATTCTGCGCGCAGAGGAGCCGAGTTGTGGCAGCGTTCACCGAGCGCGCTCTCAGTGACTGGCCGCCCGCCTCACCTTTAAGTAGACAGTGTTGCCGTAGTCATATTAAATGTTAAAAAAAAAAAACAAACCTATACTAAAACTTAAGACATTAAATAAACAAATATATGTAGGCTCGAGAAAGCGGCGGCCGCGGTCTGAAAAACAATTACGCGTGTATCGATTTTTTTTTAAATAAATACAGCATTGGGAATTGGTAAGTCTCATTAATTAAATATTATTAATATTAATTATGATTTCATTTATATTTTATTGGCGTTGAGGAATTAATTTCACAGTTTTGAAGTTGTTTTAAAATACTTGCGAAAGTTTTGCGAATTTATATTATATAATTTTATAAATTATTTAACGCGAATTGGTACAGTAAAAGTGATTAATTTTTATAAATAATAATACATGTATATATTTATAAAGTATATAAGGTATCTATCTATAACATACTATAATTGTGTTGATATAATTTCTCTTTTTTTTTAATTTCATTTTTAAATTTTTCTAAAATCTTTCTGCACGGAATAAAAACGAATGCTGGCAGCAATTTTGATTCGATCGTTAAGTTAATTTTTGAGCGAAAACATCACTTTTCAATTAAAATAATTATGCCAGAAATCTCACATGATTATTTGAAAAGGCTGCCCTGTAAAGTTTAATATTTGTCACATCTCAGTTGAAATCAGTTGAACTTAGCCGAACTCAGTTGAATTCAGTGGAACTCTGTCGAGCTATTAAGCTCGACAGGACAGGAAGTTAGTGGAACTAAGTCGAAAAATCCCGACTAGACTCGAACATCTACACGGATAACCCACCCACCCATCCTAAAACTACCCAACAACTTCCTATACTATCTATATAATAACGCCTGAACAGGGGATTACACTTCCGTAGCGCTCTCGGCACGCATTCGCCAGCTTCCTCCCTAAGTCAAGCACGAGTAAAGAAGTTTTACTTCTAAAACATACACATAAAAATCATTGGATTGAATGTTGAAGACGGTGGACTCTTTGCCTATTCGGATCGGGTACAGTGTGTTTATCTCATTACGTTTGACTCCGTCCGCTCACCAAATGTGACTCGCGTATCGCGAATTTTAAGTGGATACATACACCCACTTTCTAATTTGGAGTTTTAGATAGTGAAATACTTATTATTTTGGTTACGTGACCAATTTATATGAAGCAGAAATAGCTGAATTTATAAATAAATACAGTGTAACCTTAATATGACGTACCTCAATATAACGACTTTAACAAATTCTTCGTAATCCCCTTGAATTGTCCATAAGAGTCAATATAATATATACCTTTACAATGCGAACATTTTTTGCGAACAACCTCTTTATAATGAATTTTCAACTGTCAAGAAAAAGTATTCATACCTCTAATTAACGAATTTTGTCAATCCAAAACCTTTATATAAAGTTCCCACCAATATATAACTCTAAATCTTATAGTATGTGATTCATGTAGCGACATGTTTCGACATGCTTTTGTTCGTAAAACTATTCTTTTACCTCTTTATAACGAATTTGAGACCAACCTAACCTCAACATAACAAACCTCAGTTCAACGAATTACTTGATATAACGAATATTTTCTTGTTCCCCTCCGATTTGTTAAATCGAGGTTGTCCTGTATTATTATATCTTTATCACAACCAGTGGTCTTGTAGCAACAGTAAAAGGCAATTTGATTGACATGTTATACAAACACGATTATTCTTTAGGCGTATTATGTAGCAGAAGACTCAACTTCAAGATAAAAAAACTGCTTGGAGTTGAGTAGATCCAGCTTTATACATTACTAGTTTTTACCGGCGACTTCGTCTACGTAAAATTAGGTGACAATGATTAGCGTGATGATATATAGCCTATAGGCTTCCTCAATAAACGAGCTATCTAATATTGAAAGAATTTTTCAAATCGGACCAGTAGTTTCTGAGATTAGCGTGATCAGTAAACAAACAAACAAATTTTTCAGTTTTATGTATTAGTATAGATATAGATAGTTAACATGGAAATTAAACTCATTTTTTTAACAACTATTTTTAAAAGAGTGTCTAACGAGTTTCTTGCTGATTCTTCTCGTGGCTCGACTTTTCCGAATCAGTAGTAACTTTTAAAATATTTGACTATTTAAAATAGCGTGTAAAAATCTATTTGTTCTAAACATCTTTTGCAACAAAACAAAGATTACTACTAATTTCTGTCTAAAATGGATAGGTAACCTCAAGACCCCAGCTCTGGACATAGGCGAGAGCGGCATCGGCCTGTCTCGATATGTCACTTCCGGTATGGGCATCGAATACGAGCACTATATCATCGGCGTAAGCTTGGTGATAGACCCCTTTCTCCTCCAGTCCCTTTAGTAAGGGATCCAATAGGATATTCCAAAATATCGGCCCACCTACGGATCCCTGGACACATCCTTTGTTTGTCGTTTTGGTAAACTCAGTCCCTCCATATCTGACATTCACCTCTCGATCCTGGAGATAGCTGTCAATAACTCTTCTTATATTAATAGGGCATCCTTCTTCCGCCAATCGGACTCTAATTGCAGGCCACCATGCATTGTCAAAAGCCCCCTCTATATCTAACGACACGACTACAACTATCTTCTTTTCGTCCAACTTCTTCCGTATTCGTGTTGTCAGATCATAGAGGGAGTCTTCTGTGCCTTTCTGCGGCATGAATCCATATTGGCGGAGACTCAACTTCGGCAGTACATGCCACTTAACCCTGTTAATGACAGCTTTCTCCAGGATTTTTCCTAGCACCGGTAGTAACCCTATAGGTCGGTAGGATTTAGGATTAGTGTAATCATCCTTACCGGGTTTCCTAAGGGCCACTACCGTCGCCTTCTTCCAAATTTTTGGAAAGTATCCGTTTTGTAGACACCCATTAACAATAGCCAAGAATACTTCGGGACTGGTTTGTATCGCCTGCTGGCATATGTCTGCCGTCAGACCATCTCCACCCGGAGCCTTCTTCGGACTGAAGCTTAGTGCAACAGTATGTAGTTCCGTATTTGTGAACAGTGGATCAATTTCTTCCCCTTCTGTCTCCGTGTTCACACATTCTGCCTTATTCCTGATCTGTTGCTGATAGGAGTCCTCCATGTCCGAAGAATCCTCCGGATAGAAAGTTTCTGCTAGCAATTTGGCTGATGTTTCTAGGTTAAGGGGCACTCCGTCCTTTGCCAGAGGCAGGTCTTCAGATCTCTTAGCAGTTCTATTTATAACTCTGTAAATTCCCTCCCAAATCCCCTCTCCCTCCTGACGACTACAAAAATCCTTCCAGCTGTT
This sequence comes from Charaxes varanes, assembly GCA_024363005.1. Taxonomy (NCBI): domain Eukaryota; kingdom Metazoa; phylum Arthropoda; class Insecta; order Lepidoptera; family Nymphalidae; genus Charaxes; species Charaxes varanes. The sequence goes on along the minus strand of JANCMC010048460.1, from coordinate 173,130 downwards.
AATTTGAACGCTTTTTGCGTATTCCTCATATTCATTTTTTGCTTTCAGGTACTCTTCGACGACTCTGCTCCTGCGGACGGGCGCTGCGCAGCGGATGCGGCGTTTTCTCCTGACGACTTCACGTTTCTTCGCGTCGAGCTCCGGGGTCCACCAAGGTATGTTTATTTTTTCTATTGTCTTTTTATTAGGTATAGTATCCTTGCATGCTTCTTTTATAATTTCTGTGTATTTTGTTACTGTAGATTCTAGTGTGTTATTGTCGTTTATTTTGTCTATGTCCATTTTATTAATATTATTTTCTGTCAATAATTGGGAGAATTTCGTACGAAATTCTCCCCATTTTGCTTTTCTAGTATTATATATTCTCGTGGTTCTTGTTACTATCATACCTATTGATTTTGTTATGTTGATTTTGAATATTATTGTATTATGGTCAGAGCTGGTGATTCCGGGGTCAACTCTCCAATCATCAACGAGGGCGACCATTTCCGGTGAGCAAGCCGTTAGATCTATGAAACTTGAGTATGATTTATTGCCCCTTATTGTGTCGAATGTCGGCAGATCTCCTGGCGCTAATCGATCTCCATACAAATTTAAGTAAACTTTACCACCGCGTATAAGTTAGAAAACTCGCACTAAGCACTCAGACGTCTGTTACCTATAACACAGGCGTTAAGTTAACTACCTAATGAAAGACTATTTATATATTTGAGACATACCCGATACTCTCGTTAGAAAACAATAGAGTTTTTTGTCAAAGCTTTAGTTAAAGCAGCAACGATAGCGCTCCATGGTCGGCGGTATCAACCTGGACAGCTTACGGATTTCTGCGTGACTTACCGCTGCGGTCTTTATGCACAAACGTACAGAAATATATGTACTAACATATGTAAGAACAGCTTATCACTTTGTCGCAGTTTTATGCGTGATTATTCTTTATTTTAATAATATTTTATCGGGGTAATAAATTCGAATCACATAGGTTGGTCACCGGCCGGTGTTTTAATTAATTCACTCTCTAACTATCGATAAAATAGCGAATCGATTCATGCGAAACGATTTAACCGACTTTCAATAAATAATAATAAATAATAAAACTTTATTTTCTCAAAAAAGTAAATCACTGAAACGAGTTTTGGGTATTTATTCAGTTTTTTTTTTTATTTCTTTAGTTGGTTATCCCACAGTGTTACAAAAATCAGTCAGTTTTACAATATATTTGTCACTATTAGTAAATATAACGTATAAATATGGTGTCCTAATAGAGAAAGTAGTTCTATTATTTATTTATTAAATTTTTCAATACAGTGTCCCACTGCTGGGCAAAGGCCTCCCCCCCCCCTCTTAAACCACTCACTACTCATACTCATAGGCATTTATTCAATCTAAGAATACAGATTATAAACTTAATTAAAAATTAAAATTACCCAAAATAATGTCTAAAATAACAATTAAAATGTATACCTAAAATGAATGGGTATACACGTCAGTTTTATACCTGTGATAAATCACCTGGAAACTCGGAGCTGATTTTCAGTGTATGCTCGGTGACGTCACTGACGAATGAAATAAAATTCACAAGTGAAAAAAAAAACATTTTCATCATTCACATGTATATACCTGAAACCAGGTCTTTCTCGCCCAGTCAGGCATAAGGCGTCCAGTAATCTCTCCACCTCTTTTTCGGTCTACCTGGTCGTCGGCGGCCATTGGTGGAATTCCATAATCCGTAGACATTGGCCTTGTCCAGTCCCAATATATTCCGACTTCAGCTTTGCTGACTTTCCCCCCACATCAATTACTCCCGTGATGGAGGGTATCTATAAATTACGTCTCACGTCTAAGGAGGGAGTCACAAATCAAAATAAAAAAAAAATCAAAACAAAATTGAAAAAAAAGTTGACTGCTGTTTTCTTTAATTATGTAATATGTGTAATAATGGCGACGTGGCGACAAGTCGCCATTATTAACAGACAACATCAAAGACAACTTGACGAACCATTTGATACCTCAACAGTTTGTTGGGCTAAATCATATTCCACTTTATATGTCATATCAACAACTATTTTATAGCTAATGACCATTTCATGGACCACATGAACGACCATTTTATTCACCACAACTCAATCTATAATGTGTATATCTATATAGGCTGGCGCGTTGGCACAATGGGCCGTGACACTGCCTTCTGCTCCGGGGGTCGTGGGTGCCGGAGCCAGATATAGCTTCATTTGAATGATCATGTAGTGTGGCCGGGGATTTTGTGTAACTGAACAAAGTTTTGTAGTACTTTGTGGAGGTCAAAAATGAACAAAGACTTTGGGCTGTGTCTGGCTTCGGTATGACAGTCGTATAAAGTCACCTCGTTATCGATTAATAGTTCAGATTGAGACCTGGCTAGGGTTGGAAATAGTGTTACTGAATTGGCAGCACACTTGGATTTAGTAGGGTGAAGTTAATACAGTGTGGAATTTCTATCTACCCTCGTTATCTATTTACATTCTACTGGAAGACATCGTTTTCGGAAGAACTATTGTGAGTTCTTTATTGAGAAAAATATTATCACCATAAGATGTGAAAAAGACTGGATCTGAACAAGGAAGGGAACACTGGCAGTGAAGGTCAGCGTCAGTGCAAGTTAAAGGAATCCCTCAAACTTATACCAGTGTCGCAAGTCCCCGTTAGTGCTTTAGTTTACTTAAGCAATAGAACGGACTCGATTACCGCACGGTCAATCCATGGAGCATTGCTAAAAAAATCTCTCTTAGATTTTAACTTCAAATGCTATCTGAGCTAACCCAGTTATGGAAGATGACAAACGATCCAAACCACTATTATTGAAGTACGACCACTGACGTGCCTTTAACGTTAATTTACATGTACGAGCTTACTTGATATTTTGATTTGATTATTTTGATGAGATTTATTCATTACTTCTCCTTTGAAACAGACCGAGATATTACATCAAACTATTTCGTCTTGACATCTTTGTAGTATCCACTGATACTACGTAAATATTATTAAATATTTACTATTATTATAACTCGCCAAATTAGTATATGTTCACGTCGTACTCACTATGTACTTAGATAGTTGTTGCCAAATCAACGGTCGTAACACAACTGCCTCGCTTACCTGATTGTCTCTGTACTTATACTTTTATGAACAACTACCCTCCCTCCTACGTAAATTTTTTGTCTGATTTAACGTGATTATCTTTGATCCCCGATCTTGATTAAACTCTTCTGTGCGTGTATTTATCGGAGCGATTGAATTGTATTTCTTTACATTTTTTAACCCTAGGTTGTATGCTTTCTAGTCGCGTTTTAATTTATATACGTCTAAGAATATGTTTTAATTTCATAATAATTCTAACGTGACGCTGCGAGACGACTCAAGAACTAATTTGCATTCAGATTTTTTTCCATTTTCACAGACTAAGCTCGCAGTGTCGAGTTAACTTTATAATTATGAAACCGGGTTTGAAAGAAGTGTTTTTATAATATTTTCAGTACAGTCGGTGTTCTTTAAAAGAAAGTATGAGATTAATATCAAGGTTAATTAGCTTATTCTTGGAAATGAGAGACAGAGAGATAATTTCTTAGCATTAAAAGGATTCACTGCACACTCGCCTATTGAATCACGTTGCAAGAAAGCTATGCAGTCCTAGAGATTTGCGAACCCGAGTCTCCTGATCCTAGTAGAGCATCAACAACTCAAGGTTATTCTATTAATCTATATATATTTATAAAGGTATAACAGGTCCCTTGGCTTTAAAAGATAAAACGATTTAAACAAAGCCGCTTTGAAAATGTCAGGCATCGCACATAATGTTTCCGTTCTAGAAACTCTTCCAATAGTAACAGCAATAATTTGGATCTCTGACACAATTTATGAACACATTACGCGGCCAGCTCGCAAAGGTGGCGATCTTTCACTAGAGAGATAGAGCTGGCTGGCTCTGCTACTGGTACCTTATTTTAAAAGGGATAAAATAGGCCTTTTTACTTTTAGAAAAACAATTTCAAGAGATTCACGAGGGCGAAGTCGCGAATATAGCTAGTCTACAATATAGTGCTAGTGTATATTGTTTTAAGTTATAATATATAGCAATATATATTGTTTAAACTTATATCTATTGGGATCTTACGAAGTAATATAGTTAAGTTGTACATATTTTTGATAATATTTTTGTTATATACAATTAACTCACCTTCAAGCTCATAGTAGTCTGGATCAACGATTCCCAAATATTTCTGCGCGACACGACGGGCGCTCTGATCCTCGTCCAGTCGAAAAATTGACTTCAAAAATTCCATTATCTCGTCCTTTGTTTCGTGCCACATTGTCGCACAAACATAAATTCTAAAATTAATATAGACTACTCATTACTCAACGGCACAGAGCGTGAGCTGCCGTGGGCACGACGAGCATACATTACTCACTAGCACGAAACGTGAGCTGCCGTGGGCACGACGAGCATACATTACTCACTAGCACGAAACTTGAGCTGCCGTGAACACGACGAGCATACATTACTCACTAGCACGAAAGGTGAGCAGTCGTGAGCACAAATATGCGGATTGTCTAGCATCAGCAAAGTTAGGTCAAGATTACACACTATCCACTTTAACTATCACTTCACCCTCTACCCATTTAATACTACATTAGAAGATACGAAAAGTTATTATACTGAATTAGTTTCACTTAACTTCTTTTTTTTATAATACAAGGGACAACCGAGCTAGCGATACATGACTCTAGTGACTACTGTCGCTAATAGACATCGACACCACCAGAAGGATTACAGATGCGTTGCGGCCCCTAACCGAACGAAAAGCGACCAAAATACCATCACTTGACGTGACAGCACTGCCGCTACTTCACGCCAATTTAGTGTCAAGAAGCCTTTCATATCCCAGGTACTTCAATTGGGCAACTCTACAGACCTTCATATCATCTCTTCTAAAAAACGGCCAAAATTCTTAGAGGTCCCTATGTCACATATTCATGACAAAGTTAAGGCACAAGTAAACAAATATATTTTTACAAGCCGTTTACCCCGACTTTATCCACGTAAAATGAAATTTACAAGAGCCTTTACCCTCTTAATTTGGCCGGATAGAAAATCCATTCTAAGCGCATCTCTACAGATTATGAACTACCTTGGCAAATTTCATCTTTTGACGCCCCGTAATTTTCAAAATTTCCTGATGGGTGACCTTGCGCTTTTTTACGTATTTAGCTATTTTTTTAAACAAGTGACAGTTGTCTTTTATTCACATTAGGCATAGAAGTCCTACCTCAACGCGACGCCATGACTCCATGGCGACGTATCTAAACCATTCATATTAAAATTTAGGACAGGTAACTCACTTGGCGACGTTTTGACGACGTCGATAAATTAGAAGCGTAGCAAAGATTAGTACTAGCTACTCATTTGGCAACCACAGATATCCATGTCCGCGTAGCCGGTGACGTCGCCATGGCTAATCGTTACATTTTTTATATTACGAAGTTAGAAAAAAGGATAGAAAAAAAAACATTGTAACTGTAGTATCCAGTGGTCCGCAGTTTTACTTGCCTTCCGAAACGCGGACGGAAGAGATCGGATATTTGAAAACTAGAGTAAAAATTGGTCACCCATCTATCACCCGGCTGCTGTAAGAGCTACTTAATCTAGCCATAGAATACAATGCTGGCCACTAATTAAGCTAAGACCTGGACTGAATCCTTGTTTCAGTATGCAGTCCACCCCTTAAGTTTGGTTTATTAGAGAATACGCATCAGTTTAAAAAGACGCTATCGTTTCAAGTTTGTCGGTGAAGTATTTTCCATACAAGCAAATTAGTAAAACTTGATACAATATAGAGTCAATATTAGTATGTATGTTTATGTGTTCACACGTACATGACAAATATTTAACACTCCATTATGATATTTTTTAAGAGTTTATTGTGTCAAAGTACGCACTTTGTATTGTAAGCACCCACTTATTATACAATTGCTTCATATAATAACTATTTGTTACATATAACACTCGTTGTTATGTGGGTTGCGCAGTAGAAGATTCTAAACGGCTCTTCTTAGAACAAGGTTCTGGTAAAGCGTTTTTTGGACCTTGTCTAAATATTAAAGCGTTGCTTGACATTTCACACTCATTGATTTTCATGCAATTGCCTTTAAAATATTGACTACACAGATACACGTACTTACACATAGACACTCACACACACAAACAAGTACACACAGCTATATACACGATACAATCCCATACCTATATAGATGTTATCATTGTTATATTCTTTTCTTTACCTTTTTATGTAAATGTTGATAACATTATTTAACATTATTGTCAAAATTTATATTAGTCTTGATGTTTGCTTTGTCATTTTGTCATTAAATAATATTTCAGTAATTTGAAAATGTATATATTGAGGTTATATAAAAATTGCCTTTTCCGAGTTACATTTCGTTGCCCAATCTCCCTCGTATCTTCTCCATTGAAGGTGACATTGGCGAAATAATTTGTGCATATGCACAAAAGCCAGCCATCTATCAAAGAATATGCCTCATCTTGTATATTCTAACATATAAACGCTATAAGTATATAATACAAAAATGAATCCCAATTTCCCTTGGTCAGGGCATCACGTATGAACGGGTGGATTGATTTTGTAATTTTTTTTTTTGTTATGTTTGTTGTCAGGAGGTGGATCTAACGAAAGAAAAATGCGCGGAAAGTTAGAAAATTGAAGAATACTTAACCACCATACTACACTATTTCTAATGTAATCTTAGCTTTTGACAATTTAAACTTTTCGTAACCTTATGTCGTTTAAAATAACAGCAGGCAGCTAACAGGGAGGAGATAGTTAAGGCCAATTGTCAGGAAAAATGATTGGGAATGGGAACGGGAAAGTAGTCATTAACCACCAAACGTGCTACCAAAGTACAGCACTGATTTCTTGTTGTACCTCAAGGCACGTCTTGCTCTAATACCGAACCATCATTAGAAGATTGACTCAACAGACGTTATTCTTAAACTATATTGGAACATCATCTTTTCCTTCTTCCTCACAAACTTCCGTTCAGTCATCAGCATCATCTTCAGCTTTTGGTAACCCACTGGGCATATATCTCCCGTTTTTCTGCCACTCTCCCCTGTCTCTTACCAATCTCATCCAGCCACCTCCCATACATCGTCCGCCCATCGGACCATGGGACGATCAGGGTTTCTCCAACCCAATCCATTAAGTACTACAGATCAATAAGTCTGATGACAAAACGTCCAAAACCCGTTCCTTTACGACGATCAGCCTCATAAGCCCTTCGTTTATTTAATGTGTTCCAACATGTACTTTAAGATAAGAGATTTTAATAAACAATGCATCATAAACGGCTACCTACGTAAAGCCATATAATAAGCCGTATCTTTGGACCTTTTCCTTTTGTATTTTACGCTTGCGCTGTTACATTTTGTTATTAGGAGTCCGTATCTTTGATTGAAAGCCGAAAATATCATAAATTATAATTAATTTTACAATTAATATAATATCAAAACAGAGAAATATTTTGTAAATTGACTTAATATTATACTATTAGCCCTTGTTGCCCACTGCTAGGCATATCCCTCCCTCAGATTCTGCCACCCTTCGCTATCTCTTGAAACTCGTATTCCGGAGCCCCCCTTCTAATTTTCTGTACCAGTACCGCAGAAGTGGCGGGTATGCTGTCACGTCAAGTGATGGTATTTTTGTTGCATTTTGTCCGGTTTGGGAGATTCCTCGGTGGCTTAAACCCCTCTCTAAAGGCTGGCAACGCATCTGCAAGCCTTTTGGTTGTGTAGATGTCCATAGGAAGTGTTGCATCTAACTGACTATTTAGGCGAATAGCCTACTTTTTTCCTTCTAATATACAAAAATAAGATGGAAGCTAAAGGATTTCACAGAATAGGAAATCTTAGTGTGAAATTCAGCGCATTATTAATATTATTACTTGTCTACCTTTTGAGTTAGTAAAGATATTTTTACTTTATCTTTACTTTTAACTTTATTATCCGGAACCTTCACCTCTTAAAATCCACTCGCACTCGATGGATATTGTTTTATTTTTACCGTTTTCGCAACCGGCCCGCGTCCCGATATCGGCACTCTTATTCGTATTTAAAATGTGCCTTATCACGCGATTGTGATGGCCCTAATGGAAATGTAAAAGGGATAATTATATGTATTTTTAATCACTTCTTTTTTGTATAGAACACTAGCAATACTGTAGGAATATCTAACATTCCCCTTGACCAGCTACAATTATTGTACCGATTTAATCAACTGGCCCGTTGGCGCAGTTGGCAGTGACCCTGCTCTTCACTCCGTAAGTTGTTGGTTCGAATCCCGCCCAGAGTCTGGGTATATTATCTGTATGCTTCCGAAAAAATATTTGTGTATATTGGATCTGTTACCTATAACACAGACATTAACTTAAGTCTAACTATGACATATATTTATTTGCTAATGATTTTGAGGAAAATAGTATTATAAAATAGTAGATTGTTGAACCGAGCGCAAAGTGAGTTGTTAATGCATGGTGTCTTGTTGGTGTCTGTGTGTTGATTAGTTTTCGTTATTGCGCTGATTACTTCCAGCTACTTGTTAACTGGGGCAAGGATTAACAGAAGAAAAAAGGGGTGATAGAGTCAGTTGAGAAGGCATGAAGATAGTTGCTTGTTTGAACAAGTGAAATAGTTTTGGAAGTATATTAATCGATTTATTTGAGTGTATTTATATGATATAAAGTACCCATATATCAAGTCAACAAATGCAACATCATTACTGCTGATGGTGTTCTGATTTCTGATCATAAACCAAGATAAACTCTAGAAAACATAGAGCATAAAGATGTC
>JANCMC010048460.1:128930-164128 GCA_024363005.1 Charaxes varanes | reverse complement strand
ATAGTGCTTGATTGCTTTTACTTCACCTTCACATTAACCTAGTGTCACTATAACTTAGTGCTGTAATGGATTATTGTTTTAATACTTGTTTAGTTTAACTTTTAATATTAATTCTTCCACAATATCAGTTATGTATAAGTATATTCCGGCTAGGTAAAAAATAGCACTTCGGTCTTACATAAACTAATTGTTACTTGATCTTCCCTTTCGCAAGACGAATTTTCAGATATGAATCATTTTTAAATAAGCTTTTTTTAAATAAGCTAGCTAAAATGGTTCTACTTTCATTTCCTTAACACCTACGTCTATGTACATATGTGTATGTATATGAAAGGGTTTCCATCTCTACATTTACTTTTAATCACTCTTATACATACATTTAAAAGCGAAAGGTCATAACATGAAATCTCGAAAACTGCGGGACGTACAAAGGTAGTTTATAGTTAGAAAATATTCGCTATGAACGGATTTTGCGATTCGGCCAGATTAAGGAAGTCTAAGGACTTTAATTTTACCTAGACGAAGTCACGGGAAACAGTTAGGCATTTATATATTTCATGGTGTAACGATAATTTTCCAAGGTGACTTTTATCTAAAATACAAGATATAGGCACACGATGTTATATCTAGTCAGATACGTTGCGTAACCTAAAAGCAGTCGCTATATCTTTGTACTAACAATGCGGGATAAGGGGACATAATTTAACGGTAAACGACTACTTTATAGCATACTAGCTTTTGAGTGCGGTTTCGCTTGCGTAATGTACGATAATGTACTAAATATACGATACGATCGAGCCTTAAACGTCTTAGGTTTAGTGCGCAAAGCTCTTTTTAGCAAATGATCAAATGAAATTTAAGTAAATCCTTTATGAAGCAAATTATTGAGTCTGTTACGAAGTTGTGAATATTTTGATAACTGTGTCATATGGTGCGTTATGTTACAGTCATGGTTGTCGTGGTATAGCTATTAGAATGATGGGATTGAAGAGGTCCTCTGTTCGATGCTCGTATCAGGCATTGGTCAAATTTTTATTTAAGCTTTTAATTTAAGCTTAGTAGGAGGGGAAAAGGGAACATTAGACAAACCTCAAATGTATTCCTAATATTCTTTTAGAAAAAGAAGCAAAACACAAATTTTCATACAATATTATGAAATTATTTAGGACAAATTATTCATTGCTAGTTTTATAGAATACAAACAAAATAATATCTAATTAAGTGGATTTCGACATAAGTAATATATATAATGGGGCTTGGTTGGTAATATTTTATATAATTTATATATAATACACTTTGCATATTAGAACATACAACTATAACTACAAATTTAATTTTATACTCATATTTGTATCATGGTCAGGGTGAGAATCGAACCTACGACCTCAAACGGAAAGCAGGACCTCTAACACCTGCGCCAATGGGCCTTAATGGAATATTGTAATATAAAATTAAAGTTTTAAGGCCGGTTTATCTCGTGTCGTGATAAACGAACAAGGATTCTGGATAACGTGGCAATAAAGTGGTATAGAAGGCGCAGCGCAATAGAAAGCTGCCAGTGTTAAGGCTTTGATTGAGATATAAAACCTTATAGGGGTCTAATTGCGAGTTATTAGTTCTAAATTATATATATCACACATGCTTTATTGTGAATTGCGTATAATTTTATACGTATATATATGTGTACGTATCACAGGGTAACCATGATTTGTACAATTTTGTCTCTCTTGTTACAAGCTATCTCCGAAATGATTTTGACGAGACTGTCAATGGCTGATGTTATGAGAAAAATATAATCAAATCAAGTCAAATTTATTCACTTAGTTATTTTTACAACACTTGTAAAAGTCAATTTTAGCATATTTTTTTAATGTGTTATATTCTGGTGATAATTTATTCGACTTAAAGCTAAGTTTACAAAGGTTCCCCGCACCCCGTTCTAAGCAGAGACCACAACAAAGTCAGTCGGGTAATTTTTTTTGTTCTCATCAATTCACAGTAATTGAGATACAGTCAGAGCAATAAATATAGGCTTCAATCATATTAATAAAATAATTAAGCGACCTAACTAAACGTATCTAATTCTTTTTTTTAATATTATTTTAAAATATATTTTCTATGTAAAAATATCGTTTATAAAACCAGCTTATACGCAGTAGAGGTAGGAGCATGGGATATACCAAATAAAATCCCTACTAAAAGACCTTGTCTTGTCAAGAACTATCATAGGTTCATTATTAGAAAGGACATCTAAAGCCGCACTAGTAGGATCATACCAAATTTGTCTAGGCAGGGGAGGGAACACTGGCAGTGAAGGTGAGTGTTAGTGATCACTATAAAGAGCGCGCTCTCAAACCTACACCTGGGTGACATGTCCCGGGCAGGGCCGGCAGCGCATCTACGGGGCTTCTGGGCGTGCGGATGTACATGGGCGACGGTAGGCACTTCGGTACCTACTGCCTGCTCGTCTGCCCCCTTGTAACATAAAAAAAAAGTAAGCAGTTTTGAAATTATTTTTAAACTAAAAAGTAAGTATTAAGCTCTTATACAATATCAGTTGATTTTATTATCTGTACTATTTACGGTCTATCGCAATCCAGTAATTAGTTTACTTCTTCTTCGAATGCCTCTCCACTACTGGAGGTTGGCAGTCAGCTTTTTAAATGCCTCTTTGTCTCTTGTTAGCCGGAAGAGCCCATGGAAAGTCTTTACTTCTGTCTAATCCTGAACGTTACGTAGCCAAGATTTCCTGCGCCTTCCCACTCCATTTCTCTATCAGATATTCCCATGATGGTCTGAAGCAACTGATACCTGTTGTGTCGCAGATGGGCATACACTAGGTAAGATATTTTACCCTACTTAATGAACAAGGGGCAAACGAGCAGGTGACATTCACATACGTGACTACCGATGCCCATGGAGAACTGCAACACCAGAGGGTTCGCAAATGCGTTGCCAACCATTGGGAAATCAGTATGCTCTTTTCTTGAAGGTCCTTATGTCGTATCCATTCAAAAATAAGGAAGCTGGCAACCGATACCACAGAGGAATTGTGCGAGGTATGAGGTTCCTAGAGAATTCCACGGTTGTGGACTTTAGGACATCGAGGTGATGAGGGTGGAATATCCAATTTTGACGAGATGTCCTGTGGTGGAATGCAGCTGCCGGTATTAGTTAGAACAATTCCTTGGAACACTCCTTATGATATAGTCTTAACGTCCACCTCACACGGAGAATTCTTCGATAGACCCACATTTCGAAAACTTCATTTTCTTCCGCAGGTTTATTCCTTTACTGTAAGATAATTTATCAACACACGATGAAAACCAATACGTGCTAGTTCCCCCAAGTACCAACCTTCACAAAAATGTCTTAAACAGAACAAATATGAAACGGTCGGCCAAAAACAGACAAACTCATATTTCCCGGTAAGCTCGGAAACGAGCCAAAACGTATTTACGTGTCGCAGGAGAAAAAATCCAAGGTTTATCGGCCTTATTGTTACAAATGGTGCGCGGAGAGTTGGCAGGACTGCGCCAGAGGGAATATCGCTTAATTAATGCGATTCTGACTGCAGACATGCTTCTTTTTTATTGAGATATGACTTTATGGCGGCTACACTTTATTGCCGTGAATTCACGCCGCGAATTCACGGCACAGGTCATGCCCTCCACATTCACGTGATTCCGACAGTCGTTCGTGGAAATCGCCGCGAAAAAGACATGGAAGATGCTGCTTGGTGAACTTTTAAATTGCCTTATTAAATGATTAGAACTGTCTTTATTAATTATACCAATTGCATTTCAGACTTTCTATAAAGAAACAGCTATCATAATTATATTGATATAAATTATTATATTGAACCCAGTGGTGAAATTTCATTTCACGGGGCCTGGAATGTGGATGCGTACCCGAGTAATAAACCTAAATTTTTAAACTAAGTATCAGAAATTTTGTTGTCAGTAAGGAAATATATTACAATAGATTGAAAATAATATACAGAAATATGGACATGCAATATTTGACTAAGAAATTGGTTTCCACGCTAAGGTCGAATGTCGTTTGCACGTCAATTTGTTAAAAGGCTCATTTTTGCTTGTTATACATTACTTTAATTTCTAACTGTTTAATTAAGTAGGAACTGTCATCCAATATGGTAAAGCACTTTCTTGGTCGACTATACATCACGACAAAACATTGAGTTTGTTTAATCTAATTATTATTAATTTAAAAGGATAACATTGTCATTTACAGTCGCGGGCCGCAAAGAGGAGGGTCGAGAGCGTTACCGACCGCTGTTCTACATTATGTAATCCACGGAATATCTCGGTTTTATTTATGATCAAAATTAAAAATGTGTCCAAAGTTATAAAAAAATAACTACATTAAAAGTTTAACGTAGTCCAGAGGATTAGGCAAATATTAATTAAACTTGGATAGCGACGTGAAAGTAATTTTAAACCTACCGGTACACAAACTGAACAATTTAATCCGTTCGCCGCTCGAAGGTAGGCCGAAACAATAGAGCTACGTACACGGGGCATTTATTCGTAAATATTGCTGGTAACTTTTTACGGCCCTGTAGAATAACGTTCGACTCAGTCCCATCCACTGCTGCTTTGTTATCAATTTATATTTCTTAATTTGAATAGAACATGATGGAAAAAAAAAAATGTGTGTCAGCTCTGACGCACGATTGGCGTTTACTTCTTACATTTTCACCCACCTTCGCTCACCTTAGCCCATTTTGGCCTAACTTAGCCCACTTTCGGCCACTCTTGCCCACCTTCGCCAACCTTTGCCCACCTCAGTCCATCCTTGCCCACCTTAGCCCGCCGTTACCCACCTTCTCCAACTTTCCCCCTAAATAAAGGAAAGGGAAAGGCCCTTTCCTTTGTGCGTTCGGTGGAATAGAAATGGCGAGCGTAACACTGGAACGCGTAATATTTGACTTCACTACCAAATTTCATATTTCATAACACGGGTCTTATATCGTTTCTTAAGGAGTAAACTCCAAAAATTAGTTGACCGAACGTTTAGTATAGTGCCGATTTTACGTGAGAAAGGTACTGGTAACCGGACACAACGGCCCAATTCGACTGCAGACCAAAAGGACTGCAAGCATGGCGTTACATTTAATTAGAGATATAGATAGGAGTAAAGGAAAAAGGAAGGATGAAGTAAAAGGAAACGCGATAAATGTCTGTTGTGGAGGGTATGAGGATTGCCTCATACAGTAGCAACTAGTCCGGGACCACGTACCCGTAGTGGATCTAATCAGATATCGAACAAATAAAACGGAAGATCCCGTACCTGGAGTCAAAATACACTCTCACACTGAAGCATCACCAGGAAATAGACTCTACAAAAGTTGTCAACCTTTGTATTTGTCCCTCATATCTTTTCGCACATTTAAGCAAAGTAGTTTAGTTTTTCACAGTTTCTTACTGTCACGAAGACGTTGTGTGTCGCTAAAGAATTAAGTAAAGAAACGTAGTCGAAGGTGAAAACGAATCTCTAGCGACTACAAACGTAGATAGACAAAACATTGATTTGTCATTACTGGTAACACTTCGCAAGCGCCGTAAAATAATCGTAAACTTGTCGCAGTACAGTTCTACACGGGTATTAACGTCTTTATAGGAAGTGAGGTCACTTTTAGGGTGGTCCTCCTTGCCCGGGCTGTTGTCTCCCGCGCGGCCACAGCTGCCCGGTGTCCAGTTGTGCCTACAGGCCTCGACCTTGCGGTAATCTCGTAGGCGTGGCAGGGTTTGCCTTTGGGTGGCACCCTGGATGGTTGAGATTCACAAATCAGCCCGACAGATGGCGCTGCAGTCGTAGTCTAGGTTATTTATCTATATTAATATACGGAACGTAAAAGGAAACGGAACCGCTAGAAAAATAAAAAGAGCAACTTAACCTAGCGATCGGTTCAAATGCCGACCACTGATTACGCCACGACCTCCTCACTGTCCCAAATTAAACAGTGCAGAGAAATGCGGCGAGAATATCGTTGATGAGCCATGTTTTGGAAATTTTCTTGAAGGTCATCATAACCGAATATACAGAAGAATAGAAGAAAATATTTGAGTTTTATTATATCATTTTATAACGGACTTCCTATGTCCATCTTCCAGTTCTAGCGTCAGATCAGCACCATGTCATCATAATAATGCATTGTCATCCGATATTCATAGGTGTGCAAAATTTCAGCTCAATATACACATATATACATAAATATATACTACATCTCTTACATGCATTTACACTAAACACGTATTTTATACTACTAAACAGATTTGCCCAGAATATGTTTCTTCTTTTTCGTTTATTAACCTATCTATTAATTACTTTACAACAATCTAATTGATCAATTCTTTGAACTCACCCAGTCCTATGCTAGCATTTAAGGTAATTGTTTCATGGCCTCCACGATACACGTTCCCTAGTGTGGAGTCCGACAGGAAACAATTTGGTACACGGTCAATATGTAAACCAATTGTGTGTATGTATGTTGAAATAAAGATAAATTTCATTTCATTTCAACCGGTAGAAGATTTCTGCTCCAAGATTGGGTCGTAAGACTCCACCCGAACAAACATACGTTGCACGTTAATGTCATTAAAAAAACAAGTCTCGCAACTCAGTTCTTTTATGTTAAAACGTTGTGAGATCCTTGTAATACCAAGTTGGTTTAAGTATTCCAGTCCATTCATAAGGGACTCCCTGTCATTACTAATTATTATTAAAGATTTTTCTTTCCAACGAATGTTCTCTTGGCAATAAACGATTTTTTTTACAGATCATACCTCCGTTTGCAGCTCGAGATATAGATAACAAGTGGCAACTGGTCTTGAACGATAAAGAATTTCCTGTACAAATGTTTCTCTCAGAAATATGCGAGTAAGTTTGAATCAACGCTTTGTATTAAGGTACTGCATATATGAAAGAAAACGAGTGTGTTTTAGGCCATACGA
Source organism: Charaxes varanes (assembly GCA_024363005.1). Lineage (NCBI taxonomy): Eukaryota > Metazoa > Arthropoda > Insecta > Lepidoptera > Nymphalidae > Charaxes > Charaxes varanes. Next base: position 157,151 of record JANCMC010048460.1, on the reverse strand, counting down.
CTGAAGTAAAACTTCTTTACTTCCTTCTATATGTATGTCTAAATGTCGCAGGTAGGTAGCTTAATTAGCTGTTCAATTAACAGCCTAGCCTATTTACTAAACAGCGCAGTTTAACTAGATTCCTATATGATATTCAACCATTTGATCAAACAGCTAGGCAAATGACTTGTATCGATGACATTTCATTACTTTTTTCATTACATTCCGCATGTATCATGGGGAGTGTTCTGAGGAGTTGTTCGGACTAATATCGGCAGCTGTATTCCACCACAGGACATCTCGCTAGAATCTGAAATTTCACCCTCACCACCTTGATGTCCTAAAATCCATATAGGAACATACGATGATTTGTCGATATAAGATCCGGCGTGGTTTCGATATGTTTGTGTATGCATTCAGGAGCAAACGATGTCTTGATATTTTTGATTTTAATTGAGAAAAAAATAACGTTGGAATTCAATGAATATACGGGAGTTATTACAGTAAAATTTACGTATATGATTAAATTTAATTACTATTTCTTTTACTCCATAGACATGTTATATTACCGGGTATCATTATTTGAGTTAAACTAGCTGCACTCTATTATATAAACCTTTGTCATGAATCGTTTTGTTTATTAACGAAAACCGCATTAAAATCCGTTACGCAGTTTAAAAGATCCAAACGTACAAGAATGGAAAGTGGCTTTATTTTATACTATGTAAATATGCTTAGCAAGGACAAATGTCTGCTAATTTTAAGTAAGTTAGGTGCATTCTTTAAACTATATCGTTTATAAATTATCGATAAAATTCGAAATAAGGACAACCCTAGGCCTAGTGGCTGAATGAGACGTCGTAAAACCTTATAATATTTACGCGCGACTCTTTCAGTCGACTCTTTGAAAAGGTTTTATACCCCGGCGGGGAAGGGGCCCTTTCCCCGGGCGCCTACGCCAGTCGCGTCTCTATATCTCAGCGTTTCCCAAATCGTGGGTCGCGATCTGGCACCGGGTGAGCAAATTGCTGGGTTGCATTTTTCCTATTAAAAAAATTATGAAAGGATATAAACAAAAGCCGTCTGATCTCATCCCCGGAACCCCCACAATCTTCCGACTAACATCACTCAGTGTCATTATGCGGGACCCACAGTTTTACGTTCCTTCTGAAGCACAGAGGAGGTTGGATTAGAAAACCAGTGTTAGAATGCTAAAAACAGGTTGCGGTAAGGACTGCTTAGCCTGGCGATCGACTCAGATGTCGACAGTTGTTAAAATAAATAAATAAAAGTGCTTCACGATTTTTCATGAAGTCCCTATAGACTGAATTAAAAATCATGAAGTACTTTCGTCCATTGCTTTCCTAAAGGCAATGGACGCAACTGTATGCAAAATTTTAGTGGGTCACGCAGAAAGGTGTAAAAATTAACGGGTGTTAGAATGAAAAAGTTTGGGAAACTCTGGCTATATCTGATTTATTCATACCACCCGAATGATCGGTTTTTCGGATATATCGGCCATTTTGTTATTTTTATTCCCCGCCATCCCCGCCTGCCGCAATGTTTAATTGACGGATATTAATTGTGAACGATGCGAGTCGCATGCATATTTAATATACAATGAGCGACGCTTACGTTTGATACTGTAGTATTGACGTTTTTTTTTTTTTAATTTAGCCGGCAACGGAATGAATGTGAAATGCCTATATTGTATTTTTAATTGCTTTTAATAAACGTTGCTTTTCGATTTGTTTTATGATCGCTGCGACCTAGTGGTTAATAAGATCGCCTCGCTTTGTGGCTAGATGCAACTTTATGGTTAGACCGCATTTCCGACAAAGTCAATTATGTTATATTTATGTATGTGTAGTGTATGTAATATAACTTAATTAAGTACTATATAAACTAAAAACTAAATAATAATAATAAATAAATATATAGGACTATATGACACACGGACGTCTGTTCCTAAGGTAGACAACTTAATGCCTTTCGACACTTTTATTTAAAGAACTCTTTGACCTAGACTAAAGGTAGTAGATGTCATTTCGTACCTACCTTAAGCATTACGAGATCTCTCCCACTGTTGGCGCTAGAGCCGTTTATGAGAGAGCGTATTCTGTTAGCATTTTTGCTAATACGAAATTTGGTGTCGCTGTTATTTTTGACACTTTTATTTAAAGAACTTTTTGACTTAAACTAAAGGTTGTAGAGCATTATGAGACCTTTCCCACTGTTGGCACTAAAGCCGTTTATAAGACAGCGTATTCTGTTGGCATCTTTGCCAATACGAAATTTGGTGCCACAGTTATTTTCGACACTTTTATTTAAAGAACTCTTTGACCTAGACTAAAGGCAGTAGATGTCATTTCGTGCCTACCTTAAGCATTATGAGATCTCTGCCACTGTTGGCGCTAGAGCCGTTTATGAGAGAGCGTATCCTGTTGGCGTCGTTGGTCATCCGAAACTCTATGTCCTTTATATCCACGGCACTATCCTCGTTGTCCTTGTCGTCTATGATCTCCCACGAGTCGATTTTGAGCCGTTTGCGACGTTTCGACTCTTCGGCCGCTTTCTGTTTGTACTGTCTGAAAAAATATATATTTTTTTTCATATCAAATCGAATCAAATTCAATTGGGTTTTTTACAATCATTGTGATAATCATATTTTTTAATAATGTGTGATATTCTGGTGATAACATAGCATTTTGCGTGAAATCCTAATAAACTACTTTGCTTTAATTCGCGAATGAATACGAGGGAAAATCGGAGCAATGCTGCAACCCGAAAGCTACACCCGACACCGAAGCGTCATCAGGAGATAGACTCTGCAAAGGTTATTCGTAAATCGATGTAAAGGGATTTAAGTAAAGTAATTTAGTATTTCATGCACGTCATGGATTTCTGCAAAGTAATGCCCTTAAAGTCGAAGAAACACGCGGGCGAAGTTGCAGGTGAAAGCTAGTAATATTTAAAAAAATATTCACCTCCTCATATCCTTAAGTTGCTTCATCTGCCCGTGTCGTAGCGCCCTCTCTGCTGAGGACATCGTTTCCGGTTCCGGGGACTCCATTAGGTTATTGTCCTGTAATGTTTGTGAATTAAATCTTAATATATATATATATCACGTGTCACGTAGTTTGTCCGCGATGGACTCCTAAAATACTGAACCGATTTTAATCAAATTCTCACAGTGTGCCGTTTAATCCGACTTGAAAGATAGGATAGCTTACATCTCAATTTAAAGTTGCAAATAAAAATGAGTCGCCGAAATGTATGCAAGTGCGTAACTTCCGAACGACTGAACCAAATTGGATAATTTATTTTTTGTTGTGTTCGTTATTGTTAGGACAAGGTTTGTAGAATAATAGGAATGGCAAAGCGAAAAGGAAATGGAACGGAAACGGAACGGGAACGGGGAATAATGTTACAGGGCAATAGAATGTAGTAAATAGCAACCCAAAATTCCGGCAGGCCAACGTCTTCCGCTAGTTTAACTATATTGGTTGTTTAGTTGGAAAGACTAAGGAAACAAAGAAATTCCCTATAACTCAGTAGTAGAAAGAGGGGCTGAAAACCGTAAAAGTAGTCGGTTTAATCCTTGACTTCACTGGTTCTATTCGCACCCAATTTAAGCTCCTAAGATATTTTGTGAGCAACTAAAGATTTTGAAATCTATATATTAATTACGTGAAGTAAACTCTTTAAAAATAAAAAGCAATGTTTATTAGCAATCAAATAAAACTACAGTCCATTATTTTGCTGACAGTCTCCACACTAGGTACACCTGCGTCGTGGACTATACGAAAATTGTGGTTTATATTGGGGAGGGTCTGCGAATGATATTAATTTTATAAAATATACATTATTATTGTATTAGATTATTAAAATAAAACTACACGCACACTAGTGCCAATCGATCTATACACACTCGTATAAATTTTATTATAGGTCGATGATCCATCATAAAATAACAATTTCTATGTTATGGTAATCGTTTTGATAGTCAAATGTTTTGACAGGAAAAAAATAAGCATATTGTACGCAAATCTTAAAATTTGTGGTCAAATTTCAACCACCAGGAGATCTCTAGTTCTATTAAATGGTTGCAAATAAATTATCATTGTTAAGCGGATTGAATAAAGTGTCCAACGTCATTTTTGTAGTTGTGTCTCGTTACCTTTATTCACATCATCTACCTTATCAGAGGCAGCTATTAAATCCTTATTTAAATTTTCCTACTTTTTTATATATTACAAGTGGCAAAGGAGCAGACAGCAGACAGCCAAGTGCCTACCAACGCCCATGACACCTGACCAGGAGTAGCCGGCTTTATTGACGAGTTTAAGCCACCGGGAAGTCTCTCAAATCGAACGAAACGCAACAAAAATACCATCACTTGACGTGACAGCATTGCCGCCACTTCACGCCGATCTTATGTAAGAAATAGATAAAGGTACGTAGATTCGCCAACTCAATTCGGCTACTATCATGGTGCAACCTCTAATTAGAAAGACAGAAGTAAGAGAAAGGAATGGAGTAAAAGGACATAAAGGTAGATGGGGAAGAGAGAAAGAATGCGGATACTACTGTCGCGGACGGTATAGGGGGAGTGACAATAGCAGTTAGGGTGCTCCAGATTCGCGTACCCGTGGTGGATCTGACCAGTTATCGGACAGATAAAGGAAAATTTAGCCCCTGGGCGGTGGTGTTAAGAAAAGGACTGGGATTCCAAGCAGGAAGCAATATAGCCCATGTTATAAACATTAGTTCTAGTGGAGTACTAGCTAAAACATAAATGGACCGTATGGTCGATTGTGCAATACCAGCTAGCTATAGCTGTCGTAACTTTCTAAAAAATGTACCTAACTGGAAAACCGATACATAAAGTGGCTTTCAAACGAAACACCGTGCAACTAACTGGCGACCACTCATAGGCTTTGTAGGGTAGAAAAAAGGTTAGAACTTAAATCGGCTCGAATATTCGGATTTCGTTTGTGTTTCAGAATAAAGAAATAATTCTTTACTAGCTGTGGTGGAATTATTTATTTATATATAACAAGGGGCAACGGACAGGCGTCATTCGCATAAGTGACTACCGCCACCGATAGACAACTACAACACCAGAGGGTTCGCAAATGCGTTACCGGACTTTGAGAAATGAGTTTGTTCTTTTCTTGAAAATCCCTAAGTCGTATCCGTTCGGAAATACCGAAGCTGGCAACTGATTCCACAGAGGAATTGTGCGAGGTAAGAAGTTCCTAGAGAATCGCTTGAAGTGACAGCATTGTCGCCACTTTAAACTGATCTTATGTGTGAAAAAGGTACCTGGATGCGCTGACCCAATTTGGCTGCAGACCATAAGGACTGCAAGCGTGCCGCTACCTCTAATTACGTCACTATCCATATATATAATCTGTTATATCCCATGTTAGCTCTCTTGTTAAAAAATAAATTTGTGTCAAGTAACATCATTCCATCTTTTATTTCCTTCATCAGCTTTGATCCAAATAATCTTCCTATTAATACTACTTCCACTGCGCATCTCTGCCAACATCAAAATTTCTACTTTCACAATTATATATACTTCTCATTAGAAAAATCGAAACACCATTAAAGTTTATGTTCTGTAAGGATTACCAAAAAAAAATGTGTATATCTGGGAATATGTGTCAAAAAAAAACGGAAGTGTCGATTTTTCTCATGAAAGGTATATTTAAATCTGGTTTTTTTTTCAAATTCATATAAATTATATTCTAGAGTGTAGAGCTCGGTGGATGTGTACGCAGGGCTGATCGTCGTGTATCATGGTGTGAAACCGCTAGTTATGTTCGTATGTTAGTATGGGGTGCTACTATAGCCGAGCCAGCCCCTTGGAGCCCTGTATTAGAAGACCATGCAAATTTACATGTTTATCAAATTAGTGGGTAAGAACAAATTTATTTTAATAGTTAAAAATATACTAAAATATTCTGTTACAACCCAACTAACCATAGTTGGCCATAGATGTTAGGAGTTAATATTGGTAGGGGAGCCCAATGGAGGATTTCGCTCGAGACTCGAGCGCGTCAGAAAATCATATAGGGAGAATCCTTGCACTCGGTAATGTATTCCCATCAAATATGAACTCTTAATATAGGATGATTTGTTATTGGACCGTTATACGATCCTTAGAAAAACTCTAACGCGTCAGATTAAGGTAAGGTACGTTGTTTACAATGAGATAAGTTTACATTTCAGTAATCTGACGAATTGAGCGTGATGTTAAATAATGGGAGAGTCACAAAGTTGTAAAAAAAACATTATCAAAAATATTCGAGCGCGATTATATTTTATTTCTATTCTGAATGAAGTCCTTTAAGGATTACGGAATACGACCTTACCTTAGCATAACCTTCCTTTTCGTTTGTGCATATAATCAACGTAATACAATACATCCCAACAATGCTTTAGTGACTACAAATTTAGCATCATTGCCTCCCCATTCATAAATTGAATACTTCTTATAATGTAACCACACTGTTATTGAGTATAGAATGAGAATATTTTTTTACTTTCAGGCAAAAAATAACATTATTAGCATATCACCAATTAGAGAATGAAGTTCTGTTTGCTGAATTGTCACATAAATATGATCACCTAGTTCATGTTGTTGAACAAACTGCATGTCATAAGGTAATTGAAAAATTATGCTTTTAAAATATATTTTGTACTGATCTTAAAATTATTAAATAACTAAAGACTATTCCAATTCAGTAAATTTCAAAGTATCATTCTCTCTCAAAGTGATATAGGAGAATACTTTACTTATTTTCAATAAATGCTCATAATCATAACTTTTGAAGGCGGGCGGCAAGCCTATAATTCGGGAGCTCTGCAGAATCTTTAATTCAGCCCTAATAAATGGGAGAACAAAAAAAAATACTTTGGCGCGTAAAAAGCTATTGTTATTAGTTGTTCGTCAACTTCGTCATTGGTTTTAAAATAATATTACACGTAAAATTAACGAATTATCTCAAACCAATATAATTACCGGAAAATCCACATTAAATGTTAACAATTGTACATTCAATAACTATATTTTCAAATAAAAGTTCTGAATTGTACTACGTAGTTTAATTTCCGCGCATTATTTGAGAAAAGTACTATACAAGGCTTGACCGCAACTAGGCATTGATAAACTTAGGTACGTGTGTCTCATCCTCGCCTCGGCCCACATTCACACATTCGTCCATCAATGCCTCTATTGCCGGCCGCTGCAGTAATGTACTATTACTTTCCATTCCATTCCATTAACATACCTGTTCAGTTATATTGACGTCCTTCCAGAGCTTGGCGTTATAGTTCCTCAGCGTGGTTCCCGTGACGGTCATCCGGTGGTGCCCCCCCTCGAGCACATAAAACTCGTCGGTGCTAGTGACGGCACCGGGGTACCCCGCAAAATCAACGCGCGCTCCCGGCGCAGGGGTGGGGCTCCGCGAGGTGAGGTGGTAATTCAGCTTGTATCTCTTCATGATACGCGTCATGGATGAGTAACTGAAATGTCCGATTAAGATGTGTATTACTTTACCCGCGACGAAAAATAGATACAATTTTAGCGTGATGATATATAGCAACAACAGCTGACTGTATATAAAACATTGACATGGCAGACTGAATGTAGAATATCTGAGTGTCTTACCTTCCAGCAACGTTCTGCGCCACGAATAGCTTCTTGATATCCTTTCCATCATCAGAGATCTCGTTGACGATCTTTATGAAGGCGCTCGATAACCCTGGCAGTCTATTATATTCGGAATTGTCCACGGTGATGTTTAACTTGTTTTGTATCTCAATTATTTCAGCTACTGAGTTCAACCAATACAGATCGGATATATCGGTTTCATATTCGTTCAAACTGCGCTCTACGCCATGCTTCCACCCAGTGTATATCCCTCCAATTTGTGTGTAATATAGCGAAACCTGTTCAAAAATAATATATAGTTAAAAAAAACCTTATAGACATCTTCCGTGTTTCGGAAGGCACGTAAAACAGTGGGACCCGGTTAATGTCACCTTGTGATATTAGTCGTTAGGTTGTAGAGATAGTGGTGGTTCAGAGGATGACATCAGATGTCAATTAATTATCTTAACTCACCCATTGATCACCCAACTATCATCCGGTCACGGTAAGAACTGCTTAACCTAACGATCGACTTAAATGCCGACTGATTATACTACGATTTCCCACTACAATTACATAAAAAGGCAGTAGACAGTCTTTACTCGCCCCACAGCCACATCCTCTGCAATCTAAGCGGACCCTGGTACTGGACCGGGATAACGCTAGGAAGAGGACATATCAAAGGGTAGGGAATTTACCCGACTGATCGCCGGCGCCCATAGAAAACTGCGTTGTCATAAATCAGATGCATTGCCCGCCTTTGAAAAATGCGTGTATTGTTTTCTAGCTGATAAAATGACTTGGATTATGAACTCACGTGGTGCCAAAAGGGGTCACTGGATCCACGTTCAGCGGCGTAGGACTTCCAGATGTTAGCAGACTTGTCTAACGGAGTTATGGGACGTAGGTAGGTCGTAGCGACTCTGGTACCACGTCCTCGCCGTCGAGAACGTTGTGTATCTTGTGTACTCTGTGTGTTGTCTGTGTTCGTCCCTATTCTATCGGGGTCGTTATCTATCTTATTAAACACACTAACCGATGTTAGCAATTCCCTGTTAACATGCGCATATCCTTTCAAACTCACTACTGCGGGATTCATCTCGATAGCTTGAATAAAGTGGTCGATCTGTGAAATGAAAATAGATGAATTATTTGTCATTATAAATATTCATAGCGCTTCTGTGTTAAAAACAGACCGTCAAATTATTGACAGAATAAACCTATTTTAAAGCTATAATATAAGCTTTTTTGAATTTAACAACGTTTTCGGAGAAAAATATGCGTGCTCCTTAGAAAAATAGTACAATGCTGGGACTACACACACTCTACAAAAACTGTTTATTCAAATTTATTAGTGTGGGTGGGGATTGATAAAGATAGAGAGAGAAAAAAAGGTTTTAATATTTAATTCACTTAATTCACTCTTTATTTTTATACCTTGTAAATATATAAATATAGACATATAAATAATATTTCCGACCACGAGTCGGAAGTCACTACCAACTGCGCCGACGGGCCAGTCTTGCAATACAATAGTTTACAATAAAAGAAAACATTAAAATGGTTATTGAAATTGTTCAGTTTTTGTTATGTGTCAAGGATCAAACTAAAGAACTGTAGATGTCCATAGACAACTGGATTACCTGACTTCCATCGAACACAAAATACTATGCGGTGATAGCTGGTTCCCCAGATATGTTTTACGAGCAAATGCCTTACCACTGAAAATTCATTAGGACACACGGCGAAACACCTTAAATTATAATCCAATGCTCACGTATTGTCTTCTATAAAGGTATAGGATTTCTTCGGAAATATCATTAATTAAAATCTTTGATAGAGATTTGTCTAGAACACCCATTTCGTAAGCGGTTTAGACAGTCAGTTTGTAACTTCATACGATCACCCAGTTTCCATTGAAACTGGACAATAGTCCCGCACGCTTACAATAGCAAATACGCTGAAACTGTATTTGTCGGGTTTTCGGAAATTGAACTGACGAACGCGACGCTGCCATGCTCGAACTATAGCATCTGAACAATGCATTCCCATTCCCTATTCTGGAGTGAAAATGGTTTATTTTTTATTCAAACACATCAGTAGGTGTCTAGCACATCGTATATAAGTACTCTATTATTGTTTTTTACTACTTTGATATTTTTTGAAGGCGGTTTTTCTTGTGTTAAAAATAATTTATTAATAATTTGACTTAACAGTGTGCATCTCCTGACGGCATATGCCTAACTTGTTTTGACGTCTCATATAGCAGAGTACAAGTGTCTTCAAAATATTAAAAAAAAAAAACAGCCGACCGCGTGTTACATGTCCTGTCCTGTGTATATTTATTTAAGATATATTTCTCAATGGAAAGTTAACAATTTACGCAAGAAATAAAATTGATTTGATGTTCTTAATATTAAATATTGTATATGTGGAGGAGGCGACTAGGTGGCCACCGAAAATCAGCGTTGGAAGTGGGACTTGTCCCTCTTCCAACAAATAAGCTGAGAGGTTTACCTTTTTGGGCATCTCTTTGTGACTGAGGCGCCTAGTAAAATTATAATTTCATAAAACATTCGACCGGTATCACATTTTACGGGAAAGACATATGGCCGCCGTAGACCAGGCAGGCCGAGGAAGAGGAGGCGCGACGACTTGGATGCCTTTGCGGGAAAGGAGTGGATTGGGATTGGATCTGAATAGAGGAGAGTGGTCAAAGAAAGGGGAGGCCTTTGCCCTGCAGAGGGACATTACAGGCTAATTACAAAACAATCTATTCTCTCCTATCGTTTCATTAACTCTCTGTTTATAGTTTCACTTTTTTTTCAACATCTGTAGGGGGGAAAAGTTGGGCACTGGACCAATAATTGTCAATTTTTTTGACAAAGACTCCTTGTCTTCCGGATCAGGCTTCATCAGCTGCCGGTAGCATGTTTCTTTTTCTAATCAATGAACTTTGTTCACAGGTCGTCCGGTATCGTGGGCTCTGTTGGCGCCTTCCCTCACTCCTCGAGGAGCTGGAAGCATATCAAATCCAGGCTTGAGACTGTATAAATTTGAGTCCAATACAGGAAAGGTAAATTGACATCTTTATCTATCTTTACATTTGGAGGCTGTATCTTTATATCTTTTCATAGTCTAATACTAACATATATACCAGAAGAGTCTGTTTGTTTGCTTGAAAGCGCTAATTTCAGGAACTACTGGTTCGATTTAAAAATTCTTACAGTAGTAGATAGCCCATTTATCGAGGAAGGCTTAAGTCCATATATCATCATGCTATGGCTGATAATTTTGATACGGCTCTCATTAATAAACAGTGATTCAAAGAGATTTTTATGTAATACATGCATATATGTATGTATCTATGTATGTACATTGCATCTGTGCGATGGCGGGGCGGACCGCTAGTTGTAAATATTAAAAAGATTGCGGATGCGATGCTGGCATTTGTGAAATGACCACTACGAGCCCCTCATTTCTTCTTGTAATTCGTTTTATCCGGTGTTCCTGAACCGATAGAGAAATTTTACAAGGCAGGAAATACCTCGCAAATTAACGTAATGGATGCGTGAATTTTCTAGTGTTTTATCGCTAGCTCATGAGGAGCTCGTAGCATAATCGATGGTAAGCATTTGAGTCGATCGTTTGGGCAAGCAGTTCTTACCGCGGCCGGGTGATAGGTGGGTGACCAATTCTAACACTGGTTTTCAAATATCCCATCTCCACCATGTTCCGGGACGTCAAACAGTGGGCCCCGATTAATGTCACTGAGTGATATTAGTTGTGAGATTACAGAGATTGTGGAGGTTCCAGGGATAACGTCAGACTGTCATCTTAACTCGACCCACAGCCACATCCTCAGCAATCTAAGCTGATCGTGGTACTTGATCGGGATAACGCTAGGTAGAAGAAGTTATATCGCAAACTCATGGTTATTTATGTAATCTCTGAATTTAGTTTATTCTTGTAATCTCTTAATCAAGTTTATTCTTCTAATCTCTAAATCAATGTTATTCCTCTTATCTATAAACCAGTTATTCTTGCAATATCAAAATCGTGTTGAGTCTTGCAATCTCTAAATCAAGATTATTCTTGCAATCTCCGTACCTCAATCCGTGCATACAAAAAGTTCCAGATTTTTTTATTTATTACTTTCGTGAGAAACGCGATTGTTTGTTTGCATTGAAAAGGCTCTGAAACTAGGGGACCTATTTGAAAAATTATTGCACCATTAGAGTCCTACATTATCCCTGATGAACATTGGCGATAGACTATTATTTATTTTTATAAGAAAGGGACAAACGGGCAGTCGGTTCACCTGAGTGATTATCAATGCCCATGGACAACCGCAACCAAAGGTGTTGAGAAATGAGTATGCTCTTTATTTGAAGGTCCCTAAGTCCGCATAAGTATTCATTCCGATACTTTTTTTAAAGTTATAGATTCGTACAAAAGTTTTGATAATGTAAAGTCCGTGCGAAGCTATATCGAGCCGCTAGTCTAAGGATAAAAAGATAACCCAAGAAAGTTTATTACAGCGAGTAAAAGCTATTTTATTATTTATCAGAAATAAGGGTCGGGCTTTTGACTACAATATGGCTCCGGCTGTCATAACATCCCCCATAATTCCAGCCCTTAACGAGTGGAGTCCCCGAAGCCACTACAGCGTTAAGGTATCGTCTATATGTCGTAACTTCTACCTCTTAAGACTGATAGTCTTCGCGTTGTGTTACCTAAGAAAATATATTATTAATAAGGTATTTTAAAGCTTTTTATTATTATTATTATTATTTATTCCTGGATGCCCCCCAATGGCCCCCCAGGGCCCGGCAGGCCGAGGAAGAGGTGGCGCGACGATTTGGATACCTTTGCGGGGAAGTCATGGATGAGATTGGCCCAGGAAAGAGGAAGGCGGATCAAGAAGGGGGAGTGAGAAACAACAGGCTAATAAAAAAAAAATATGTACCTAAAATTACATGCAGAAAAATACACAATATAGAGATAAAATAAGCAATGGAAAAACTTTTCTCTAAAAGGGATCTCTTCCAGCTTTCCTGGAGTGTTGGATAAATAGTGTTAAATATAAAACGATGCAGGTACTAGAGAAAAAAAAATGTTAACAAGAGCTTAGTTGTATAGTTAATATAAATAGAATTAATTAAGTGCATCAATAGATCAACGGTATAAGGTATGGACTGAAATCCGCAAGGTACCCGGTTCAAACCCCACCGCTGTTGGGGTATTGTCGCACCAAATTCCAATACAAGCTTTTAATTTAAGCTTAGTAGGAGGGGAAAAGGGAATATTAGACAATCCTAAATAGTATTCCTGATATTCTTAAAAAAAAAACAAAAGACAGTCATACACATTCATAAAAAGAAAATATAAACGATAAACATACTAAATTGATGAAAGATAAAAATGTTTTAGTCTAGATTTAAAAGCGTAGAGAGAAAGGCTATCTTTTGTATTAGTTTCTGGAATAGAGTTCCAAAGTCGAGATGCAGTAACCGCAAAAGAGTTAGCAGAAAAGATAAAGTGAGGTAACGTAGGAGATTTCACCGTGACATGTGATCTGAAAGATCTGATGCGTGGATAAACCACCTGAAATCATTAAAGTAAGTAATATAGGGAAGAGTTAGACCTTTAATATAATCTAAGATTTTTGCAATGACTGGAAGTTGAAATTCTTTTCATTTACATATATGTTATGTTAGTAAGTATATATATATGAAGGTGCCTGCGCGTACCGCGGGGCTTGTAAAAACGTCAAATAATAAATCAGTGCAAGTATAGCATCGGACCGTTTCAAGTCGATCGCTAGGTTAAGCAGATCATACCGCGGACGTGTGGCCGAGATGGGTGACCCATTCGAACACTGTTTTTATTTTTCAAATATCCAACCTTCTCTGTGTTTCGGAAAACACGTAAAACAGTGGGTCCCGATTAATGTAACCGAGTGATATTAGTCCTAATGGTAGACATTGTGGGGGATTCAGGAATGACGTCAGATGACAGTGGGTCATTTTTAATCGCCCCAAAACCACATCCTGTGCAAATCAAGCGGACCCTGATACTAGACCGAAATAACGCCTAGCTAAAAGTTATTCGTACTTTCTAGAAAAGAGCATGCTCATTCTTTAAATGTTGGCAACGCTACTGCGAACCTCCTGGTAGTGCAGTTGTACATGAGCGTTAATATTCACTAAGATAAACCGTCATTTACTCTATCCGCATTTACTCTACTCGCCCTTACTCTACATGCTCTTACTCTACACGTAGTTACTTTACACGCCCTTACTCTACATGATCTTACTCTACACGCAGTTACTCTACACACCGTTACTCTACACGCCATTGCTCCACACGTCGTAACTTCATCGACTCTACTACACCTAATTCAAAATATGTGGTTTGGTTAAATTTAATTACTGTTCATTACTTTACAGTTATTCATTAGTTTTTGTAGTAATAAAGATAGACATATCAGATAATGAAACATTTAACCCGATCTAGTAGCAAAAACTTACTTTTTTTCCTTCCTTCAACTCGATGGCTAAGTTCTTTCTCGCTTTAAGGATTTATGTGAATTAAATAAGTAAACAATGGATCTAATGTAGTTATTTGACGAAATTTAGCTAGAGACCATAAAAATTAAATCCTTAATGAAGATTAACTAATGAAGTACTCAGAGATAATAACGCACAAGTAAAGGGTATGGATTATGTAATTATCTACGATCATATATCCAAATTACTGCTACTTGACGTCGTACCGCAAAGCTAAATTGCCTAAGTGCTCCTTGCTGTAGGGTAATCACGTTTTGATAAACCCTATAATCTTATCAGTTACCACTCAAAATAATTAATGTCTTCTTACATTAACTGAAAAAGTGTCCCATGCCATTTTCAAAACTCACAACTATGGAAATATAAAGAACACACACATCTCAACTTTCTTATACAAATACACACACACGGACACACACGCGCGCGCACGCACGCACGCACGCACGCACACGGACATACCAATAATTCAGGCCAATTAAAATTGAGTTGTAAAATACGCGTCATAGCTTATTTAATTGCTTTTGTTTCTTTCACATTTCTTGTGACACGTGGATAGTAGTACCACTAATCTTTAAAAAAAATACTTTTACCATGACATGTAATATTTTGTTGCTGGAACAAAGTATTTATATTTTATTTAATTGTGGTCTTTGCCACGACTGGGTCGCCTTTTTCACATTAACTAGTGTGTGCCATCTAAAACACCCTTTTTAAAACCAAAATCGTGAGATTTGCAAGGAATTGTTTGCCTCGCCTTACTTCTTCTTCTTCATAGCGTTATCCCGGTCCAGTACCAGGGTCCGCATAGATTGTGGAGGATGTAGCCGGATGTAATCGGTCATCTTAACTCACCCCGAGTTAAGATGACCGATTGCCATCTAACGTCCAACCTTTCGACCATAGAGTACCAATTTACTTGCAGCAGACTTATGTCTTACTTTGTGAAACCATTTGGAGAATCTAACAAAGAATTTTGTACACCCCGCAATGTTTGAAGTAGAAGGCACGTAATCATAACCTCAAGGGCAAACTTGGTTCCAGTAAACGGTCGATGAATGAGGAATTTTTTTTATGTTGCAAGGAGCTAACGAGCGGCGGTTCACATAAATTACAAGCGTCGTCCATGGACATCTGCACCACTACCAAGCTAGCAGATGCATTGCAAACCTTTAATGACGATATTATTCTACCGGGAAGTCTCATGAACTGAACAAAACGCGACGACGACAAGAGAATGTGGTACTGGTATCCAACCACGCTGGTCCAATAAGGCTGCAAAAGGACTGCAAGCGTGGCGCTACCTCTTATTAAAATGTAAAGTGCCCCTTTTTATTTTAATAAAATAAAATAACACTTTCCACACATTTCTCTCGCGTATTACCATACAAACATTGGTTATTAACACAGTAGGTCCTTTCGGTGGTGAACTACCAGTGTCCGAGGAATGCCTTATTCCGCGTGGTAGACAGCGTCAACCGGAACAGGTGCCAATACTGCAGACATCAAGCATGGCGCTACAGCTAATTAAAATAAATTAGTGTAAATATTTAGTGCATTTATGACAATTCCTCCCCTGGTCTTCTACCCAACATTATACAAGTACACTAACTAGCGTTCGTCAATACGATAGGGTTATATATAATAATCGACCAATTTGATCTTAGAAGTCTATTACTAGAATAGTATATTTTTTTATAGTAAACTAAAGTAACCGCAGATAGAAGAAAATGTTTTTTTTTCCGAAGTCTATTTGTCTGTTTGTTCATAGGTATTTTCCGAAACAGCAGGATCAATTTTGAAGGAATTTTCATTAGTTCACACTATAAGGAATAAGTAAGGTAATTATTTATACGCCTTATTGTACCTTATTATGTGTAAAGAAGTGGTGGCAAGAAAAGAGGTACAAAAGACGGCGTTATCGCTGAAGAGCGTTTTCTTCCACACAACCTCTAGGACAAGGAAATATACTTCAAAAATATTACTTCTGTGTAATCTTCTACTTTTAGAAAAATTATTCTCGGTAGGTGGCGTGGCTTTCGGTATGTAAACGAAATTAAGCATTTTTCTCGCTATAATTAAAAAATGGCTGTGTCTATTTGATTCCTGTCTGTTTTGTTTTATTCGCATTATTTCTAGGAAGTTTTAAGAAAAAAGAACTCAAAAAAATATTTAAAAATACTTAAAGATGCCTTGTTGGTCACATCTTCGAAATACTTCCAATAGATGGCATTAGTTCTGGATCTTTTGGTCAGACAGTAAATCGGGCAAGACAACGTTTGCCGACTCTGCTGGTAATTTTTTTGAGATTTAACGCTGAAGTATCGTATTAATATTCAATATAATTTCGGTAAAATACTACAGATTAAAATGTTATCCTAGTAAGTTTGGAGCCAAGTCTAGTTAAAAATTAAAATCATGTTATTAGGTTCAATTGCTTTATTTCATTTTAATATAATCAGCTGTGTGACTTTTCAATAGGCTCCGCATCCACAACCGCCGCAGCGACCACTTATAGTCACGGCACTAAAGAATTAGTATTGTAATAGAAATTTGAAATAATATTTAAATAATAATTTATATAAAAGAAATTTTTAGTTAGTGGGATATTTTGTCGAAAACAAACAAATCTGGTGCTAAAACAGAATTTATTTTCACATTGCAGCATGTCATATATGAATACTGCACGCTCACGAATATTAATTCACTTCATTATTTGATCCTCATCAAGTATTAAATTTCAGCTTTCCTCCTATTCGGCCTATGTCGACTGGATGTATTAAAAAACCTTTATATGAACTTATTAATTTATTCCAAATATAAGAAGTTGCGGCTTGAATGGACCCGCAAAGGTGAACCAATATCCCGACTTCTTGAAGCCCACCAATGGTAGCCGACGACCCGGCAGGCTGGATGACGGATGAGTTGGGGCGACGATTTGGATACCTTTGTGGGGAATTTGTGGATGGTATTGGCTCAGGAAAGAGGAAGATGGAACAAGAAGGGAAAGGCCTTTGCCCAGCAGTGGGGCATAATAGGCTAATTGAAAAAGGCTCTTCAGTGGTTTTCAGTGGATTTACGAGTAATACGATTTATCAAACACTTATTAAAATTCTCGATTTATAGTATTTTACATATTATTAATATGACATAAATGTTGAAAATAAGAAAAAGGCTGTTCAACTTTTTCTGTCACTCTATTTTTTTCTAACGTTTCAACAACTTTCTTCAGTACCAATAACTTCATTAGTCCTTTGCTAGAAATAATAATAAATGTAATAACAAGTTGTAATTTTCGGTAGGAAAATTTAAAAATCCAGTTGGAGATTTAAATGAATTGCCAGTTTATTTATTAACCATCATTACGTTTCGCAAATGTGCAGTTGTGTAAATATGCAAATACCGTGTTAATAACCAGTGTATGAAATCATTGTTATGATAAACATTCAGTTAATTAATAAATACTGCCTATAATTACCGATACAGTATGCTCAATATGAGCAAACATTGTCAGAAAAACGAATTAGAAGACTTTGTTCGGGTCTTAAGGGCCTTAAATGCTTAGTAAAGATAGTAATATGAGAACAAAGTTATAACAGCATCAACTCAGAAGGTCATGTACCCATATCATAAAGAAATTACAGCGGCCATTGACTTATATTAATTAAGGCATTGTTCCCTTTAATATCTCTACCCACTTAATTACATGAAAATGAAGCGATTCCCATGATTTGACCGAACAATTCGCATTATCTTCGTAATATATCTCCATGATAATATCATTCCATAATAACATCAAATTTAACAAGTACCTAGCAGATACCATAATGACATATAGTAAGTAGTGTAGTTATTAAGTTAGTATTGTTATATATATATTATCTTAAGCTGTTTGTAGTATCTCGTTTGAAATAAATACTTTTTCTTTCTTTCTTATATGGGATTTAATTTATTTATATAAAAATGAATTCTAATATCGCATCACGTGTAAAGGGCTGGACCGATTTCGCTATTTCTTTTGTTGTTGTGTTTGTTATTGTCAGGAATGGGGTTGATAGAATCGGGCGTTACTTTGCGGAAATCCATGACATGCATGAGAAACTAAACTACTTTGCTCTAATCCGCGAATGAATACGAGGGAAAATCGGTGTAATGCTGCAACCCGAAATGAGAAGGTTGTTGCTTAATCAGTGGCCAGCATTTGAGTCTGTAGCCACCGCTACATAACGAGATAGCAATGATGTCAAGTGGAAAAAGGTTACACCAAAGCAAACTAGATGGCGCTATACGGATGACGACGTCCGTAGTGCAAACACTGAAAATCTTCATACAAACCAACTCATGCCAGCGAAGTTTCTACTTACGATTACTGTATATACCTTCCGACAAACAACTGTTGACGAGGCGCATACGCCCCGGGCAACTCCAACTAACCCGGACACGAAGATCTTCCTTTTCGATGCTTGAGCATATCAACCTACACTCCCACCTTTCATTCCTTGCCGAAAAACACCTTCCACCTTGGTGTGAATTACCACATTGTTGACCCCGACGTGGTATGAACATGCAACCTTCTAATGTTATGTGTTAAACGCTTATCTTGCTAACACACAACTTTTATCTTAGGTTCTTTTATAAGAATAAAATTAAAACGTCGGTTTTTGTGGATTTCTGAATATCTTTCACCTAAATACTTAATTATAAATTGTTGTTCATTTTCATTGCTTGAAAGACTTTTTATATCACCATTATCATGGTCAGCCCGTAATCACCCAGTGTTGGGCATAGGCGTCCCTTCTTTTATGACACACTTCTCTGTCTCTTGCCAGTTTATATAACGAGGTGCAAATTCGCAGGCGGTTGGCCTGAGTTACTATGAACGCCCACTGTTACTCGCGTTTGCCTGCCTTTGAGAAATGGTACGCTACCTTCCTGCAGGTCCATAAGTCGCATCGATTGTTTCGGAAACACTACTGCTGTTCCACAAAGATGCTTTGCAAGGCAAGAAATTCCTAACATACATACAATTTAACGAACTAGTTTCATTTATTTGCTTTGAAAGGGGTCATTAAAGATGTTCCGGGATTTTGTTAGAGTTCAAATCAAAACTCAAAATGTGTTTAAATATCGAATCCGTAATTACAATGATTGTAATACCTAATTGCCCAATTCGAACCAACCAAAAGGAGAGCATGATTTTAATATTATCCGCTCAAATACTAATGTCAATTTTATGACATTCCCGAACGGTTATAAACACAATTCTTGTAATTATAATAACAGTGATAAAAAAGTCGATTTGTGCTTTTACACGATCAATATTTTTTTTGTGTTTTTATTTATTGGGACATATTATCTAAATAACCTGTATTATTCCACAACTGGGCAAAGGTCTCTCCAAATTCTCATTTAAATCTCGTCGGCTGAAGACTTGTTTAAAGATAAAGTAGTAAAAGTTAGTGAACTTAAAATAACAACAACGGTATAAGGAAAACATAAATAAACTTTATGATAAAATTTATTTTTGTGAGAGTTTTTTCTATTTACAACAGATCACAGCATTTTTAAGGATTTTTAAATATTAATCTACCAGCCAAGACGAGCAGCACCGTAGCCGAGTCCGTGGACTCCGTAACCGACTGCACCAGCGAGAGGAGCAGCGATGGCAGCACCAGCAAGGGGAGCAGTAGCGTATGCGTTGTAGGCCAAAGGAGTAGCAGCAACGGGAGCAATGTTATTAAATATATATCATATCATTTAGCCCTCGGCACAAACTGATCTTGCAATTGGTTCAGTTATCTAATCAAATATCTTGATCTGAATTAATTTTTTATTTTAATTTTTAAATATTATTTTTAATAAAAAATATTTTTTTAACATCCACTAATAACACAAAGTGACATTAATCGGGTGCCACTGTTATACGTGCCTTCCGAAAAACGGAGAAGCTCGTATATCAAATATAAACCAGTGTTAGAATGGATCACCTATCTATCACCCGGTCGCAGCATGAGCTACTTAATATAGCAATCCTGGAACCTGGTACTAGACCGTGTTAACGCTGGAAAGGAAGATTTTTAGTGTAGCCTATAAACGAATGGAAAGACGTCACCTCGTCAATTACTTTTCAACTGACTGGTAAACATGTAATCATCAATTCGAATCACTTACGTGATTTCTAAATGTAAATGTTATCGAGCTATTTGGTACGGTGAGAACATCCGTAATGTATTTCGTATATTCTATTTAATTGTGACTGGTTTTGTTTGCGTCTCTTGAATCTAAAAATAATGTTTATGTATGTACTGTTTTAATCCAACATGTACCTACTAGGATTGACTTTATTATGGGTAAAAGTTAAATTTATATATGCAAGGACGGCTCTACCATAGGGCGAATGGAGCGGTCGCTCCATTCGAGTCTCAGGGGGCACCTCAGCTAGGGGTGTCTTTAATATGTGGTTATTTTAATTATATTTTATATTTAAAAATATACACAGGGCTAATAAGGGGGGCGCTATAATTGGATCTCGCTCCATTCTAAAATTTACCTTGGGCCGGCGCGGCACTCTGTATATGAATAAGTATAAAGCGCGAATTTAGTGATTTTGCAAAATTTTGAGGGTTTTTATTTTATTTAACTAAAGGCAAAGTAGCTTATGTTATTCCTTGTAGAATCAGCTATCTACAAGTGAAAGTCACATTTAAATCGGTCCAGTCGTTTCAGAGATTACCCGAAAACAGACAGACATACTGAGAGACAGACAGACAGACAAAAACGTTTTGAACTTGCGCTTCTGCTATAGGTATCTTGTAGTCATATACCTTGTAGTCTTTATGTATCTTGTAGTCATATACCAATTATTAAAAAATAATAATTTCAACATTACAAAGACCTTACAATTTTGTTTAGTATATATATATAGATTAAATTGTCTTTATATGTGTACAGTTTAATATATAATGTACAGGTTTCTTCAAAGCCGGCAAGACATTGGCATGGCGATAGTGAGCAATAAAAAAATTGTTGTTTAATAAGTTTAATATACAAATTGAGACTATCGCGTTTAGTCGCGTAGATTTTTTAAACCTTCAAAGCCTATTGCGGTATCGTGTTTGTGGAAACAATTTGCTCTCTAACCTTGGATTAATTAAGAAAGAGAATAGAGTGCGCCGACCGATTACAACAATTAAAATTAAAACTCATTCAAACACCGAAATTAATATTATACACCTGAACAAAAAGTGCTAACAACTTCCTTGTACCTATTAACCTTTAATGTTGAATACAGGAGATGTTTTCTTATCAAGATCATTGATCTTTTTGAATTGAACTGAAGGTTCAAGTCAGGGTTGTCTCATGTTGATTCAAAAACTGCTTCAAAATTGACCGATGATGACACTTATCGTTTCAGTAACACGGCATTAATGGTACACATTTTTATGAAACTTAAAAGCAAACAGACGGCCTAGAACGAACATTCTCGAAAGTTTTACTTACTTTTCAGTTCGAAACGAAACGTCAAATGAAGGTTCGTGCTTCTATTTCACACGACTTCATGGATGGCTGCAACGTCGAGGATTCGATACGTGCGAGTTCGAATTTCATTAATTCAAGCAATATTTAACAACTAAGTTTTGTAAAACTGTAGCATTAATGCTTCATTTGAGGTTCGGTTTTTTTTTTGGAACCTAAAAGTAAGTAAAACTATCGAGAATGTTCGTGCTGCGCCATCTGATTACTTTCTTTAAACTATTACGACAACTTCCATCAGTCGGGAACTTTTTATCCTGAATAAAAACAGGAGATTTGTAATCCAGATAGCACTTGGGTGGCGCACGAGCGATGGCTTCGGGAACGCCTCGTGACGTCAGAGATTAAAACGTTGGTGGTGCAGTGGAAAAAATACAAAACTGGAATGAAAATGAGATTACTTCAATTCAAATTCAAAATTTATTTATTTTGGAATAATATATTATTTACATTAAAATATACAATAAAAGCGCTATGTTTTGGTAGAGTTTAAATAGCAATAGAGGGTTTATTATTTAATTATTGGCCCATTGGCGCAGTGGGCAGTGACCCTGCCTTCCACTCCGGGGGTCGTAGGTGTAATTTCCGCCAGGAGTCGGGGTGTATTACTTACATGTATTTCCAAAAATATAACCTATTTATATATTTCCAAAAATAAATATTTGTGTACAACAGGTAGCTGTAACCTATATACAGGCATTATGTTGTCTACCTTAGGAACAGACGTCCGTGTGTCATAAAGTCAAAAAAAAAAGAATAATTGTTTATAATATTATAGTATAACTCTATAAGATAACTACATATAACGAAATATCAAGGATTCTCATAGTCGGATCATATACAGAAAGTGCGTACTGTCTTAAAATGCGGGCTCCTCCAAATTATTTACCTCTACATTGGCTTGCAGTACGTGCTTGAGTTTGAGTTTTATTACAATAAAAACGCTGCAACACAAGCAAGCGTTGCAATTATTTAGTGGAGGGGCATGCATTTTTAGACTGATACATCTATACCATAATTTAATTTTGTTTGCGTTGTGGTTTTAGTACTTATGAGATTAGGAAGTTCGCGACATTTGAAAAAAGCATTCTAGAATTAAATACTTAAATTTCAGAGGAATGACTAGTTGCTATTGAACAGTTATTTTAACTCTATTGTAATTCCTTTTTTGTCCTACTATTTATTCCTATATAATAAAATTTTAAGAACATTTTACTATGTTAGTATTCCAACATTCCATTCATTGTTTTGTAAAGTGAACAAACATCACCAATAATTTATTTTAAAACTTTTATTATTATCCTATTGTGTCCCACAGCTGGGCAAAGGCCTGTCCCGTGTCTATCCACGAATTTATTTTTTAATACAACAGTATAATGTTGACCTTTTATACAGATAACCTACTCTTTGCTACTGCATTTTTAGAAATACCTTTTATTTATCAATACAAACAAGTACCAAATAAGCTTCATTACTGTAAGTCCATTGCATCTGTTGTAGCAGTTGTCCATGGGCGTCGGTAGTCACTTGGGTGAAATCCGGTTGCTCGTTTGCCCCCCCTTTGTTTAACAAAGGAATTATGCTTAAGCATAATTTCATGAAAATGAAAAAGAATACTTAAATTATGATGTAAATCCGAGCAGGCAGCAGGCAGCTAAGTGCCTGCGCTCATGGACATTTGCACGACCAGGAGACTAGTAGATGCGTTGCCGGCCTTAATGATGAGTTTAAGCCACCGGGAAGTCTCGCAAACCGCACGAAACGCGATAACAATACCATCACTTGAGGTGACAGCATTGTCGCCACTTCAAGCCGATCTCATGTGAGAAAGAGATACTGGTACACGGACGCGCCGGCCCAGTTCGGCTTAAAAGATTATCCAAGAAGTTTAGCATTAACTTACTTACTCATTACCAACTTCCGACTGGCTTGATAATCTCAACACTTTAAGCTTGAGCTTCAGAACTCAAAGTCGCTGAACCATGGCTAGAGTGCCTAGACTGACTTGTATACTCTTGGAGGCAAAATTGTGGTTATTAGTGATATACAAGGTGTAAAAGACATCGTACCCTATACGCATCCCATGAATTCATTGCATGATTCTAATCTCCCCAGTGGTGAAATTTTTCGTCGGCTTTTCTTGAAATGTACACTTTTTTGCCATTTTAAAAAATGAATACTGTATAATATCATTATTACTATCTGTCCCAATGCGATTTTAAATCAGAAACAAATTCCTTCAATATTTTTACATCAAACCGCAATGTAAATAAAACTTAAAAGTGCGTAACAAAGGTAGCGCGGTGCGAGTCGTTGACTTGTTTTGCGCGTCAATATTTTGTTGACGATTGCTTATCAATGTTCACGATACATTGCGCGCTCCAGAATGGGATGAGGATGGCAATATCTGTAACCTTTAATTTCCGATATGAATGATTTTTGTGATTTTATTTAGGACATTAAATGTAGCTTTAACTATAAGTTTGCTGTACGATGTCTTTTACTCCCTGTATATAGTGATCAATAATTTGTTCATATGGTTGTTATTACATAGAAAGATAATAAGACACCTGATATTAATAATGCGTAAATTGAAACGGATCTTTCTAAATTGATCCACAAGTCAATTATACGCCGTACACTGAAATTTGTTCCAGAGATATAGAAAGCGACGAATTTTTTGCCAATTAAGAAGAAAATTATCCATCTAATTATGAAAGCTCGCGTCTGATTGCAGCCATTCATATCGCGATCAGGGTAACCACACGCACCTAGTGCCCCAAAACAGTCCCAAAAAAATTAATTACAAACTTGATTTAAGGTAACCACGCGTTCAGAATTACCCGGATAGTCCCAAAATAAATTGACTTGCACTTATAAGAATACATTACAACACGATGCTGAATAAATGTACACTCATTAAGAAAAGCCTAAACTCATTTCTCAAAGCATTGCCAAGCCATTTGTCAATATTGACTTATAAGTTGAACCGTCTGCCTACGTATTGATCAAGTGGTGCGACAGACATTTTGTACGAGGCAGGAAGTTCCTAAAATATCGCTCCTCTTTGGTGTTTTGGACACGAAAGATGTCATGGTCTAATCACAGGTCGGCATTTGAGTCGATTGGTAGGTTAATTAGCTCTTGTTGCGACTAGGTAGATGGGTGACCCATTCTAACACTGATTCATATTTGATATATGCTTCGGTGTCGAAGCGAAACGTGCGTTGAGGCACATCGGAAAGTAAGTGTAGTGCTGTGCTTTGGTGGCGGATTTGGTCGTGTAGTTTTCGGGTTGCAGCATTGTACCGATTTTCCCTCAAACTCATTTCCGGATTTAAGCAAAGTAGGTTAGTATTTCACGCATGTCATGGATTTTCGCAAAGTAATGCCTGATTCTATCAATTATTCGAAATACAAGTATTTAATTCGAAACTATCGCCTTTTATTCGATGAGATACTGCTGCAGCTGCCGGGGACAATTTCCGCATCATATTGTGTCTACATGACATAATGTTTTGAGTTTTTTTAAAGGAGAAACGGAGATACAAGCAAATCTGAAAGTACTCTTAGTAAGTATTTTTTAAGCAAAATAGACAGAAACAACATGAAGTAACGATTACCTACCATGTTTACTACTAGATTCTGTTGAAGTACGAATCTCTAAATAGTCCAATTTATCGCCCATATTACACGTGGCCAACAGATTTTGCAGCTCCATTTGGCAGAATCTCAATCTTTGAGCAGAAATAGAGATATTCATTGGATCAAAATATCATTTCGATAACGGTTTCTCCGAATCTGAGAAAGATCAATTGAGTGCCGAAATTAACTGCTTCTTCGATTTACTGAACGTATCTCACGAAGTTATAAACGAATACTAGCTATTTATCGTGACTTTGGCCGCGTTAACTTGCAAGATCTCTTAGACCCCCTTAACCCCGTTGACTTTGGAACAAAAGGAGTCCACATATAACACATCCCCAGCAAAGTTTCTAGTCCCATTTCCAACTTTGGAACTGTTAAAGATTTAATGAAACGATAAGAGTGAAAGCATTAAAAGATTTATATAATTACATAACAATTGGAATTGGTTTCATGCCTGTGGTGTGAAAATTGAACTAAAAAAAAAAACAAAACCTTAGCTCTATCGAAAAATCCGTTCTTAGCGGATGTCTGCTGACTATAAACTACCTCTTTGTCAAATTTCATCTATGTATAGTCGACCAAAAATTCGTTTTGCCACGCTAAGGTCGAATGTTGCTTGCACGTCTTTTACTTATAAGTCGTATTTTTGCTTGTTATGCGTTATGTTAATTTCCAACAATAACCCTTAGCAAAATTTTCTTTAAGTAGGAACTGTCATCCAAAATGGTAAAGCAATTTTTTAGTATTATCGCTTAGTGATATTAACCAGGATCCTACTGTTTAACGTGCCATCCGAAACACGGAGGAGGTCTGGTATTCGAAAACCCGTCTTAGTATTGGTCACCCATTTATTAACCGATTGCGGTAAGAGCTTTGCCTGGTGATCAACTCAAATGTCACCCACTGATTAAGGCTACGACCTCCTCAAGTAGTTATGTAATATATCTATATGGTCTATTATAGTAAAATTTATACATTTTTCTCACATAAGATCAGCGTGAAGTGGCGGCAATACTGTCACATCGTGTGATGGTACTGTTGTCGTGTTTCATTCGGTTTATGAGACGCATTTGCTTGCCTCCTGGTCGTGCAGATGACTATGTGCGTTAGTAGGGCATTCGTTTTCGCGATAAAACGTAGCGAATGCAATTCTACAAGTTCTAATCTATCTCTATACCGAACTTCATCAAAATTTTAGTACGAAAGGATCAAATATTTAAAATAATTTTAATAAAAGAATATTATTAAATGAAATTTAAAATTGATAACCCTTTTGCCCCTTACAGATGGATCCGTAAAGGAGTTATTCAACACAAATCCTGCTTCTGAAAACACGTTTATTATACTCACACATCAATACACATGTCCAGGAACTGGTCGGCGGGCAGGTGCGCCGCGCAGATCTGCAGCCAGTAGATGTCCATGTCGACCATAGAATTGCAGAAGTTTGCCTGGATGTACGTCATAGCTTGACCCTTGATCTGGAGGCCGTTGCGCACCCAGACGCCCGCCAGGATCTCATAGAAGAGGCTCTGGTGAAATAGATTGCAATACTTCAGTGTTTATTTTGATAATTCTTGTTGTTTTGAAACTATAAAGTGCGGTCTTATATAATAGTCCATCCGTCCGTTCGGCCCAACTAACTTCTATAATTGTGAACATGCATGAAACTCGGTGCAGTTACGTATATACTGCGTATAGATTTTCGTCTTGGCATCGTAAAATAATAATAATTTTATATTTAGCGGGTGGCTTGCATACATGTGAAGCGGAGCTAAATTTTTTTCCTTCAACCCTATCATATGAGGTATCATTCGATAGCTTTGTTAAAGTGAAGCCTAGGTTTCATACACAGTTTTTTTATTATGGGTACCATTTCCGAGTAATTAGCCATCAAAGTGTTTTGCAAGGTAGTCCGCTAGGATTTCCAAACTATTATACCTGATGTCTACTATATAAATCGAGATCCTACTATACTATATAAGCGTGTCTTGGTACGTTCTGGGCCACTTTATGTAAATATAATTCTTAAATATGCAGTAGAAGTGAACCTGAACACTAGTTTCTATTTCAAAGTTATTAAAACGAGTAGTTCCTTTGGGAAACTGACATGATAATGGTGTAGGGCGTAGGTCACGTGGTACATACTAATAATAATAATTTATTTAATCAGCCATAATGTTCACAATTTCTACAATATATGATTGGAGTCCCCTTATGAAGAAAAAATCGTCTGTTTTACGTGATTCCGCTCTTCCGTAAATATGTTACACTAGCGGACCCGGCAGACGTCGTCTTGCTCGAATTAGGCTCATCTGCTATAAGCCAATAAAACAGTCTCTTATGCCTTTTCCATAAAACGTGACAAATGTTTTATGAAATAATAATTATACATAGCACGTCAGCCAATGGGTCTAGAGCACGAACATCATTTATTTAAAGTATTCTTAAGTTGCTACCGAATCTTAATTTTTGTATTTTTAAATCATCCTTTTCTTGTATTTAAACCTTACCTGAAAGAAAGCGACTAACATAGAACAAACATAATTCAAATTGATTCAGCCGTTTAAGAGTTTTAGCGATACTAGGGAACAACTGAAAATGAATGCAAGAAATGGATGTACTTGGCAAACAGCAGAAGTAATTGGCGTGCTCATGAAAAGGCCCTAGTCCAGCAGTGGACTGAATCGGGCTGAGGATGATGATGAAGAGAGAACAACTACTGATTTTTTATATACATATAGAAAATAAAATTAGGCCTTAATATTTAAATTTCACATAATATTTTAAGTGTTAGTATAGGATATTAGTGGACATGTGTATATATAT
>JANCMC010048460.1:83450-126502 GCA_024363005.1 Charaxes varanes | reverse complement strand
GGTCAGAAGTACCACAGGCCGCAAGACGGCCTTCTTTACATAGACATCCTTTTATATAGAACAAATCAAACCATCCAACCTACCAAACTATCACGGAAGTAGACCACATTATGTACATTTTATAAAGATAACGTTTAAATAAATAACAATGATATTGTATGAACCATTTATCGAAACTGAGTTTTTGACTAATTTTATTACAATTATAAAAATAGCATTTATGTGTATAGCTGTATTAGACTTAATATAATCATGAAAATTCATCGGTTTAGAAATCATTTTATCTTTAAAACTTCAAACATTGTATCATAGATGTACAAAACTTATTGCAAACAATTGTGATGTTGTAATTCAATACGTACGAAATACTACAGATGGTTTTTTCACATTATCACAAGTAAATGCTTAACGAAAACAACATGTTTTTTTATTATTACTGTCTGATTTTTAATTATTTTACTAATACGTCGTTGACTAATTATATTTGTGTGAATTTTGTAATTTGGAAATTACCCCTAAAGTGGTGCATTAAAAACGTGGACTCTTAAATTTTTAGGCTTACCACCCCGGTGGCCCCGGGCAGTTGAAGCTCAGTGGGTGTCCAACCGCCGCCATGACGGCTCGCGCGTTTACCTTTCTAATATTTGCGCTGTTTGCGATCACGCACGCGTTTATCGACGAAGCTGTAGACGTACTGCGATTGGGTAAAGAAATAGGTGAAGAAGTGCTCAACTCATGGGAGATAATCGGGAAACCTTTGAATATATCCCATTTGCGTATTCCTTTCGCGATATTTGAGTTAAATTCTTGTTTATAAATACTGTTAATGCATTAAATAGTATGCATTATATTATATATAAATGCATTAAATGGTAATTTTAATTTAGTCTATAAATTAAATGAAAAGGAATCCGGTAAATCACAAAAGTTTTAAAATGTGATACTTTGTTTGATTAATATAATATAATTGTTTGATTAATATATGTACATAGGTATAATTTTTATATTCTCTAATAGAGCGTAAAACTTGTATCGAATGTTTTTTTTTAATATAACGAAGAGCAAACGACAGGCGATTTAGCTGATTAAAATCTTCAATATGAATGTATGAGTATAGATTAAGGTAGAGTCGTACTAAATCGTTTAGTAACATAAAGTTTGTTCTGAATTAACCCTTCCTTTCCGAAGTGGGATGGTAGTTTACATCAACGAGCCATTTCCCGCAGTTATCTGATAGTCCATCTGTGCGTTGATAGCTGTAGGCAGATGTAACTGATACTGAGGAAGGTTCAATGATCCTGATATCCTGAATAGGGAAGGCGAGAAATACTTCTTTGAAGAAAGTTTTTTCAAGAGGAAACTAAAGAGTCTGTATGAGAAGGTCATAGCTTAATCAATGGTCGGCATTGGAGTTGGTCGCCGGACCGGGACCGGCTGATGGACGGGTGACGTATTCTAACAGTGGTTTTCTAATATCCAACCTTCTCCATGTTTCGGATGGTACGTACAACAGTAGGTCCCGATTATTATCGCTGAGAAATGTTAGACAAATTCTAACACTTTCTTCAAATATTCGATCTCCTCAGTGTTTTGGAAGTTATGTAAACAGTGGGCCTCGATTATTGTCGCTGAGAGATATAAATGGTGAGATTGTAGAGATGTAGTATAATAGATGACAAATTCAAACAATTTTTTTTATTCAAAATTATTTTTTTTTAATTTAAATTCGAACAAACTTTTTCAAAAATCCGACCGCGTCAGTGGCAGGTGTGTAAAATAGTGGGTCCCGACTAATGTTACTGAGTGATATTAGTCGTGAGATTGTGAGGGGACAATGCGCGGAGTATGATAACATAGACGCCTTAAGTCATGAGAGATAGTGGTTTATTAAAAATAGCGTAGCGTATCTTTTGACATATAAATTACCTCGTATAACCAGTTCTTCACAAACGATAGACTCATAAGACTCAAAACATGAAAGCCCGAAATATATACAGGTAATTTAGATATAACTTACCTCTTGTAACTAGTCCTGACTGAGCTGGAGAATAATACTAATCCTGGAGAAGAGTATAGAAGCGAAGAGTTACAGAATTTTGTTTGCAATTAAAGCCTAGCAACTAGTTTTATAACCCTTTAATAAGTTTTTAAGAAAGGAAGGTGTGGTTGGAAAAGTGGGAGGCCTTTGCTCAGCAGTGGGACAATATAGGTTAATTAAAAAAAAAAGCGTTCATGTTTTACTTTATACAACAATATAAACATGCTGTGAACTGGGAGTACGCCACGGCTTTTTCTTATATGATAAAAAGCCGAGTGGATAGAGAGTATCTATTGGCACACTGTCATCGCATGCTAACTGAAGTTCTGTCTCGCCGCATCAGATGTTGCATGGTCATCACCCTTTAACAGCCTACTACTGGTCATAGGCCTTCCTTCTTTTATGCCACTCTCACCTGTCTCTTAGATGTTTTATTGCTTCTTAGCTATGTGAAACATTCACATCAAGAGTATATTATTTTTCAAATATATAACCGCTGAATTCTTATATCTTGCAGCCACACTATAAGGCTAAATGTGGCAAACGGAGCTGTTAACACTTCGCACTAGTTCGACCTCTACTTCTGCATATTTAAATTACGAGTATCTTTACTTACTTTCAAGATTGGACTTAAAAAGCGTAAAAACATTAATAAATGTTAAACAAGCAAAATATTATACAGAATATTGTATTGGAGTATGTATACAAAATAGTTTAGAACCTGTAATATCTTTATTCAAGAAAGGATATTCAATGTTAGTTTTAATATTGCATAATGTTATGGAAGAGGTTCAGAGAGGGATGTGTATGTGGAGGCGTTGGATGATATCGCCAGCCTCAAAAGATTTTCATTCCAAGCTAGTTGAAACTATAACAAATTATATTTAATTCAAGAAATATAACAAATAATTAAAGCCAACGCTATTTGCAAAATAGAAACATTTAAATGCAAAAATATATTAACTCCACATCGGAATGCCAATTGAGGTTTGCACACAAAACTAGACATTCATTAATGTTAAGTCATAATGAATGATAAACGGTTTAGAATGCGCGCGGTCTCGGAACTGAAACACTGCACTAATGTTGTTTATGATGACATATACCCATTTCAATACACTACTAGCTACAACGACTCAACTTCATCAGTGTTACTGGTTCCAAAATTGAAATAGTGAAATGCACGCAATATTCACGCAACGCCGGAGTGCCAATAGAGGAGGCCGTCGTGATTCTGGCCTAATTAGTAGTCGGCATTTGAGTCGATCGCTAGATAATTCAACTCTTGCTGTGACCAGGTGATAAATGCGTGACCCCTTCTAGCATTTGTCTATATTTGATATTTAACCTCCGTGTTTTGGAAGGCACGTAAAACAGTGGGACCCGATTAATGTCACTGTGTGATATTAGTCGTAAGGTTGTAGAGATCGTGAGACCCCAGCTCTGGACATAGGCGAGAGCGGCATCGGCCTGTCTCGATATGTCACTTCCGGTATGGGCATCGAATACTAACAATACGATAACACGAGCGCAAACTTTCCCTTCTACTAAACTTGAAATATTAATACGTTCATTAAAATTTAACAGTTTTTAAAATCGCTTATAAGCATGGCAAAGAGGAGGTTGTGGCCTATTCAGTGGCCGGCATATGAGTTGATTGCTGGCATACGTAGCTCTTACTGCGACCGGGTGATAGATGGGTGACCCATTCTAACACTGGTTTATATTTGATATCCGGACCTCCTCCGTGTTTGGAGAGGCTCGTAAAACAGTGGGACCCGATTATTGTCGCTGAGTGATATTAGTCGTTAGGTTGTAGAGATTGTGGGGGTTCCGAGGATGACGTGAGACGGCAATCGGTCATCTTAACTCACCCTACAGCCAAATCCTCTGGATTCGGCATAGCAAAAAATATGTTGCTGGTGTGGCCCGCCTACATTTCATTTTTTAACACTGCGCCTACCAAAAGGTTGTGGATCTCTACTCTCATATATACTTATTACTTATAATTAATAATTTCCTTTTTACTGATTACTTATTAATATTATTAATGTGAAAGTAACTCTGTCTGTTACTTTTTCACGCCAAAACCACTCAAGCTATTTTGATGAATTCAGTACAGAGATAGATTCGACCTTGGAGTAGAACATAGGCTACTTTTTATTGCGTAAATGTATGTTCGCATAAAAAAATGAAAACTCTCAAAATTTAACAAAATAACTAGAATTACTTATTATATGCCTATACCTAGTACTGAGTGCTGGGCATAGATTGGGTTGGAGAAATCCTGGTTGTCCCACGGCTCGATAGGCGGATGATGTGAGGAGGTAGGTGGCTAGATGAGATTGGCAAGGGATTGGGGAGAGAGGCAGAAGCAAAGGGAGGCCTTCCTTCTTCCACTTCTCTGCCCAGCTGTGGGTTATCAAGGGTGACAATGATGATGTTGATACCTAGTTTACTAGTTATATAGAAACTTCAAACAGGTATAGGTCAAAGGTGCAAAGGGTTGAATGGAATGTAATGTATGGGTCGTAAAGACCAGCCTGCACAAACCCCAATACCTCTTGGCTATCGTCGCACCCGCTTTTAGACATAAGCGTTACGCTTAGTAGAAGTGATAGCGGGAATATTAAGCATTCATATTACATACTAGCCGTTTCCCGCAACTTCGGCCGCGTAAAATTAAACTCGCAATAGCCGTTAGACCTACTTAATCCGGCCCTATCGAAAATGCCTCCTTAGCGGACGTCTACTAACTATAAAGTACCCCTTTGCCAAATCGAATCTTTTTACGTTGGCGGTTTTCGGTACATTTTGACAATTAAGTCTCGATTAACGTAACAAATACCGTCAAAATTTTATTACGAATTGACGTATTCATAAAAAAAAGATACATAAATGCCATCTGAAATGTTCGTTTTAAATAAATGATGAAATAAATTTTATTTCTAATTAATTTATGTATAAAATTGTAAGTCAAGTAGTTCCCTACGGTCTTCTAATGAATGCATTTCAAAAAATATTAACCTTTCTTTATAGGTCAGTTTGAGTTCGCAATAAAAACGCTGCACACTCAAATAAAATAAAGTAATAAGTATTCTCCAATTCGTTTGCGTAGTACCTGTGGTCCATCCTCTAGTTCGTCGAAGGGCATGGGCATGGGGCTGTGCGTGACGTTTATCGCGCTGATCCGGCTGCCGTCGCTCAAGGTGTCGACGCTGCTGCTGACGGGGCTGCTGCTGTACGACGTGTTCTGGGTGTTCTTCTCCTCCTACATCTTCACCACCAACGTCATGGTCAAAGTCGCCACCCGGTAAGTCAAATGCCAAGTTGCCAGCCATATCTGATACGCTGATTAAGATTTTTGTTAAATAACCTCAAAAGTTGTTGTCCGATTTCATTCAAAATAATTTTCCTGATAAGTTTTTAGCAGGGCCTGTCAACATGAAAGTTTCATGTCTCTTCATCTAATAGTTTGGAAATCCTAGGATTGGACCACCAGGAGGTCAGCTAGTAGCTAATTGACCAATATCCTTTGTCTTTTACCATGAAGTATGAATCACTGGTCGATGTTTTTATGAAATAATAATTTTAATTAGCACATTCAACAAAAAGCCCATTACAGACATCTCAATGAAGTATTTTAAAGTTGCAACCAAATCCAATTTTTTAAACATTCTTTGACTTCTCCTTTCGTTATATGCTTTCCTTCACTAAAATGAAGCAAATAAAACAAACAGAATTCATTTCAGTCCAGCCATTTTGGAGTTTCTATTGATTTTTATATGTGTTGAATATAATCCATTTCAGGCCAGCGGAGAACCCCATGAACGTGGTGGCGCGACGGCTGCAGCTGGGCGGCGCCATGCGGGACGCGCCCAAGCTCTCCCTCCCAGCCAAGCTCGTCTTCCCCTCCATGCACCACCAGGGCCACTTCTCCATGCTCGGTGGGTACACAGTATCTGAGAAATATTGGTTATCTGATTTAAATAAGGGTCTTAAATCTATTTAAGAATATGATAAATCCATCCAAAAAAGTTACATCCATATACTAATATAAAAAGCAAAATAGTCTATTTGTTTGCTTGAACGCACAAATCTCAGAAACTACTGGTCCAATTTTAAAAAATCCTTCAGCGTTAGATAGCCAATGGGCTATTCTATATATATGATGACGCTAAAATTAAATTTATATTTTTCACTTTATTTTTCGCGAACAAAGTTGGTGGCACAGCTAGTAACATATATGTACATAAGTTATATGTGTATATTAATTTACAAATGTGTCAAAGGATTGCACTATGTGTCTTTTTTCACAATTGTAAAACAATTCAAACAAAGTTTTAGCTACCTTAGATGTCAGCCTGGACAAAATTGATTGCATTATAAAATTGATGTTATGGAGGTACATTTACAGTCATTTTTTTGATCAGAATTAAAAAACGTGCAGTTTATATTACTGAGATTACTAAGTGAAGGCAAGTCCGGTTAGAAAAAACCTTAGGATTAATTTGTGTAATTGTGATAATGCCTTATCTTGTTTGTTTGCACACATAGTTTTAGCAATTAGTTCTTTGTAGTCTAATCTCTTAAAAAGTGTCTAGAGTTTTGATTTTGGTAACAAATTTTCAGGTCTGGGAGACATAGTGATGCCGGGACTGTTACTGTGCTTCGTGCTAAGATATGATGCCTACAAGAAGGCAACCCTCGTGTGGTTTTGGAAGGCACTTTTAACAGAGAGTCCTGATATGTCACTGAATGATATTAGTCGTGAGATTGTAAAGACTAGGGATTTCAGGGATGACGTCAGACAGTCTTCGGTCATAGTTTGCTCCACAGTCACATCCTTTGCAATCTAAGCGGACCCTGGTATTATGCCGCAATAACTCAAAGAAGTAGAAGTAGAAAGTGGTAGGTAGTTTATTTTATCCAATAGCTGCGCCCACGACTCCATCCGCGTAAAATTAGGCAAAAAACTAGATTCAATTTTAGCCTCCCTCGATAAATGGGCTGTTTACCACTGAAAGAATTTTTCAAGTCTTACCTGAGATTAGCGCGTTCAGTTCAGTTCAGAGTTTGCTTGTTTGCTACAAGCAAACTCTTCAGGTTTATATATAAGGATAGACTATCATAACGTAAATTTGCAATTCTGGAATAGATAGATAGATAGAGAGATAGATAAAATCTTTATTGCACACAGTAAATGCAGTTTACAATATAAATAACTATTTTAACCTTAAAACTATAAATACGCGTGCAAAGGCGGTCTTATTGCTAAAGCAATCTCTTAACAGACTGATAGAGCAGAGAGCCTGCAGATACCTATACCCTGCAGTGCGTTGATATAACATCATGATGATAAATGTCTGAATCTATAAAATTAACAGGAATAAAATCGCGTGAATATCACATACACTACGCACGCGACAGAAGCCATTGTTTATTTTCAGCTATCTCATAAAGTATTAAAAACGCCACAAAAATACTGTTTCAAATATTGCTTTGGTGTTTCAGATTGGGTAAAAACTGGCCTTTTAAAAATGACAGCAAAGATAAGCTTGCATGTCAAGTGCCGTATGAATAAAAGAGGGCCGACAGGCGGCGTGTTTAAAAATTTTTGTCATCCTTACGCAAATATGGAACATTTTTTTGTGGCAGCTGGCTTGGATATAGCCCGGCCATTTCTAACTCTCTTTTCAAAGTTGATATAATCTTTTGTATGTGGCATGGAGGAAACCATATAAATAACTATCTGTACAAAAGTATATTTGCACCACACCACACCACCATACAATCGGGGCGTCGAGATCGATTCCCGGATTACAGTCGTGACATCGACCGCGTAAAATTAGGCACAAAAATTAGATTTTAGCGTGATTTCATCATCACATATAGACGATAGCATTCCTCGATATCTGGCTATCTATAACTGAAAGAATTTGTGAATTCGGACCAGAATTTCCTGATATTATCGCGTTTAAGTAAACAAACAAACTCTTCAACACTGTATTCTAGTATAAATAATAGTTTATGCAATAAATGAACTATTGAATGATGAATTGATTGATCAATCTCTTCTCACACACACCATAACTAACCATAGTTAATTAGCCTAGAATAGACATTTTCTAAGCCCCATCGGTGTCGGTTCCTCTTAGGGTTCGAATGTTGTTGCCTCATCTGGTTTATGGTCTGCATTTAAGACGTTTGCTTTACGTTCAATGTATAATAGTCGCCGAATCGTCGGCAACCAAGCTCTTTCCGATCGGCTCGATCTTTGGCTTTGCGGAGAGATGTGGCTTCACTCTGCATCTTTTACCGCATGTATCATGGGGAGTGTTCCGAGGAATTGTTCACCTTACGACTAATATAGTCGTAAGGTTGCAGAGATCGTGGGGGTTCCAAGAATGACATCAGATGGCAATTGTCATCTTTTCTCGCCCCACAGCCACATCCTCTGCAATCTAAGCGGTCCCTAGTACCAGGATAACGCCAGGAAGAAGACGAAGAAGAAAAAACTGATATTTCTTACTGGTTTCAACGCTCGACTTCATCCGCGTTGTTTTCCTTAACTTTCAACCGCTGTATCACCACTAGCAAACTTCATTTTTGCGACAAAAATAACTTGTGTTCTTCTCCAAAGTCCAATCTGATTGAATACCGAAGTTCATCAAAATTGGTGCAACGGTTTAGGGGTGAAAATGTAACAGACATTTTAACTTTCACATTTACGATATCGGGAAGGATAATGAATGTCTAAAAGAATTTCATCCTAGGACAGTATACGGATATAGATTGAACCCGAGAAAGTTAACAAAAGAGGATGATTACGGCCATCAAGATGCTGATAGGAATTTTTATCAGCCGTTCCTTGGAAGTCTTAAAAGGTGGAAAATTTAAGGACATCATAGACCGTGATGAGTTTCTTGTTTATGTGTTTGTTTATGAGGGCACCGAATAGAATAATCCCGGGAACAAAGGGCGGAGGGAACATTTCCACCTTTACATTTTTCTTATATTTATGGCGGAAAATCTTATCACCTGCCGACAAAGGAACTCGTTCATTCAACGAATTTTATAGATAACAAAAGAATTGTACCTGTTTCGTCTTCCTTATAATTTGTGAACCGTAATGGCTCTGTGAAAATTTATACTCGTTTGCTAAAACGACTCAAATCTTAGCTTTTTATTTTAACCTAGCTGTGCCCGCGTAAAATTAGGCAAAAAGTAGATTTAATTTTAGCGTGATGATATATAGCCTATGGACTATCTCGATAAATGGGCTATCTAACACTAAAAGAATTTTCAAATCGGACCAGTAGTTCCTGAGATTAGCGTGTTCAAGCAAACAAACAAACACAATCAAACTCTTCAGCTTTATATATTAGTATAAAATATCAACTAGCTGTACCCCGCGACTTCTTCCGCGCGAGATCAGTGAGTTAAAGTTGTTAAATTTGAGAGCTTTTTTTTGGCGGAACCCTAATTATTTTACTTATAAAAGTAAAGTAGTGTATATTTTTCCTCGTAAAACCTACCAAGGAAAGTTCCGTGAAAATATGAACAGCCCTTTCGGAAATTACCTCAAAATATAACAAAATCACGCGGGCGAAATCGCGGGAATTTGAATGGTTTTGATATATTTTGGAACGATGTAATAATGTCATTCATTAACGGTACATCGATCGAATCTATTCTTATAGGGTCGTAGGGGACGAAAAACATTCTTAATTGACAGGCGTTTGCCTCATTTTCGACGCGTATTAAGCTTAGGGCACACCTGTGCGCAATTATTGTTACATCAATTGTACAGTGTGTAAAAGACATCGTACAGCAAACTTTGTGATAAAGCTACATTTAATATCCTAAATAAAATTACAAAAATTCATCATCACATTCATCTTACAAGTAAGAGGTTTCAGATATTGCCATCCTCATCCCATTCTTGAGCGCGCAATGTATCGTGAACATTGGGAAGCAATCGTCAACAAAATGTATAACAGGCGACTGTTACCTATAACACAGGCATTAAGTTGTCTACCTTAGAAACAGACGTCCGTGTGTCATAAAGTCCTGTATATATTTATTATTTATTTTAAATTATATCACCTAGTTGGTAAAACATATATTCTATGTAATATCAGTGGGCCATTAAGCTGGAATGTGTGCCCTTATGTTTATTGTCATTGAAATGTCAAAGTGACGTTGACAAGTGATATCCATTGACAATGTAATTTATCTGCATTCCATTACATATTTACCTTGTTGAGTAAATAATATACAAGACAATCGTGTGTGTGTGAATGTGTTTGATTTTTAAAACAGTAAAAATAACTAATTGAAGCCTTGGTAGTTCAAGTAAAAGGACGGATAGAATATTAAAAGGTAGAGTGCGTACAGTCTAAAAATGCAACTCTCCAAAGTATTTATTTCTACCTGCAAAATAAAGTGTAGACTCAAACACACCATCTCGTCATTATCTTTGGCTTACAACGCGTACATGAGAAACACAAGCTAGCGTTGGAATTAATTAGTGGAGGGGCGTGCAATGTGCATTTTGAGACTGAAACATCTATACTCGGTTCAAAACCCGACGCCGCGGTTGCTGGGCATCAATATCGCAACTTTTTTGCAACAAAGTTTTTAACCCTAAATAGAGGAAAAATCAGGAATTTTGTTTAAAAGAAAACCTATGGATTTAAAAAGTACACAATTGGCATAATTAATACTTGGTGTAATATAGGGATACAGTGCTTTAGAAAACAGCGCCATCTATTGAAATTACACAAAACTACGTTGTGAACGTGCTACTAAACGTAATTTAAAGAATATCTTTTATTCCTTTGTTAAGCCATATTAAAGAATGTAGGAGATGTGACTAAAGACATGGACAAAAGTTAATTTCTTAATAAGCATTGTGCTTTCATTTTTATAGCAATGTAAGTTTGTATATTTCAACATTACTTACAGCGTTTCCGTAGTGTAGCGGTTATCACGTGTGCTTCACACGCACAAGGTCCCCGGTTCGATCCCGGGCGGAAACAGTGTAAAATTTTGCACTTTTTATGTCTCAAATTTCTAATTTTTCCTCATCAGATCACGAAGAACTGAAAACTTAGTTTCTATAATACAACAATGGGCGACGCCATTTGTTGACAAAAAATTGTTATTGTGTTTATACTAAAAATATATTGCTATCGATTTCGCAAATTCGCGGACAAATGGTAAATAATTTTAAAATAGTATTTTCATGTTATTCTCCTTTCGTTTTTAATGAAACACAAAAATGTACAAACACTTTAAGCTATGTCTGGCTCCGGTATAACAGATATCTGTTATAAGGAATAACAAGGATCTTTAATGTTAATAAATGTAATGAATTTGATTGTCTACGTAATAATTAATGTCTATATAATTTGCAATGCCCTGATTGGACCCTCATGTAAATGTGTTCACATTTAACTTAATCTCGTTTAATTTTATTCGAAGTTTTAGGATGTTTTCTACTTTAAATGAATTGACATGTTACAAATTTATCTTTTATATATATATAATTCTACTGTATGTGTGCATGTCACTGAACTCCTCTTAAACGGTTGGACAGATTTAGATGTTTTTTTTTGTATGCGTTTGGGTGGAAATACCTCACATGTCGCGATATTGTACATATTTAGGATTGCATCCACTTTTTGCTATTGTTTGACATTTTTAATAGAAATAATAAATTATTCAGTCCGTCATCGATCATATACCCATCCATGCGTACTTTACCAAACCATTTTATTATAATAATATTTTATTGATTAAATTAACTTTCTTTTCTTCTTAAACTTTTATATTATTTTTCTAACATAAGATAAATTTCTGGCAGGCCGAAAAGAGATGGCGCAACAATTTGGATACCTGAATGATTGAAGTTATGGTAGAGGAAGGTGGATCTAGAAGGGTGAGGCGTTTGCCCAGCAGTGGGACAAATTAGGCTAATTATAAGGCTATAAAAAGATAAATTTCGGTACAAACGTCAACATGATCCTTCGAGCCAGATCTAAAACAGTACTTATGGATCTACTGTCCTCTACTACATCTTTGTGTTTTATAGTATAATATAACAAAGGGTAGATGGGCAGGCGGTCAACATAAGTAACTACCGAAGCCCATACATAACAGCTCTATCAGTAGGCACACAGATGCATTTTCGGCCTTTGAGGAATGAATATGCTCTTTTATTCAAGGTATCTAATTTATATCGCTTCGGAAACACCAGATCTGGAAACCTATTTCACAGTAAAGTTGCGCGAGGTCAAAATTGGTTGGACGTATATCTTCAATTGGTGCACATTAACTAACTGTTGAAATTAAGTTACATGGCGAAGCAAGAAATTTCTAGAAAATCGTACCCTCATGGACCTTTTGTGATCTCGGTATAAAAATAGGATACATTTCATGCAATAAAATTTTCATTATACGGTTGCACTAGCTGAGGATGTTTAATTTCTTCTTAGCTGGCCGTTCTGTAGCAGCGAGGTCAGTTCAACAATGGAATGGCCAACATCCGGCCAGAATTAACATAATATTTCTTTTGCTAAGGAACTGCGCCGATATAGCCTTCGCGCCCGCGATTTATGAACCGTTTTAACGTTATTACAACGGTAAGTGTGTAATGGTTTAGTGGTTAGAGAGCATGGATTGTTTAAAGATGCCTATATTCACCGGACAGAACATCGGAAAAATATCGGTCTTTCTTTGTCATTATTGTATTGTATTAAATGCCTATAGGTTACATTATCATTTACTATAGGTTACATTAGAAATTCGCAAACAAAGCATGGAGTTAAGTCACATTTTCCCGATGATTTTCTGATTCTGACGTCGCGAAATTTTTTTACCATTTTCTCTAATAGGTAATGTAAATAGCTACGCTGTAACCTAATAAATTTTTAATGCAGGTTTAAACCAGTTATATTGGCAACCAACATCTATATATATAAGATACTTTTTTTATTCGATACCCTATCCTTTTTCGTGCGTCTGACAATATGGATACTAAATTTCACGATAAACGGTTCAATATAATAAACGAACAGTTACAGTTCTATAAATAATATGACCAAGGATTTATTCCAATGATATTAACCGTTTATTTACATAATAAATCTAATAATACCTTCGTCATACTATATCTATGGCGACCTTGTTGGCGATAGACATTCTGCTGAATATATCGAACGAGGCTCGAGCGTTTTCCTTGAACCTAGTTTTAGAGGTCAGCTCACCGGCGACTGACGGAACTGATTGATAGCTGATTTTACAAGCATAGCATACGCTACTTTCCTTTTAGTTAAATAATTAGAGTTCTGCAAAAAAATTGTTCCTCAAAATTGAAAAAATCACTGAATGGTTTTAACTAGGACAAATTCATACTTTTCAACCTTTTAGAATACATAAATGTAAACTTCAGTATAAAATATATTTTGGCGTGACGTCTCATAGATCAATGAACGCCGGCTGCCATGCACGTAAAAGTACGACTCATTGTCACGTTCCGCCTGAGCCGAGCGTAGAGAGTGCGGAACGAGCGGTAGAGAGGCACGATCGGTACAAGCGTTTGGCGTTATCTAAACCGTCTTTACAGACAACAATTTATTTTTTTTAATTTTTTAGATCACACTGCCTGCGTATGGAGCATAGAATGGGGAAAGTGCCTTCTGCAATACACTGGTCACTCTGGATCTGTGAATTCCATCAGGTTTCACCCGACTAGAGATATTGCACTTACGAGTAGTGGTGACAACACAGCTCACGTTTGGCAAGCTGCTGTTAATTGGGATTTACCGGTAATTATGTATTTATTGCACTAGTATCATACCAAATTTGATAGGCAGGGGAGGAAAAACTGGCAGTGAAGGTGAGTGTCAGTGAACACTATAAAGAGCAATTTTAAACCTACACCTTTACTACACCAAGTCCCATTCACTGCTATGGTTCCTTCCTCTGCTAGGCAATATAACTGGCACTTGCACAGTGAATCCATGGAATGCTAAGAAATTTGTCTCAGATACATAATTTTTATAACTTATAGGGACTGTGTGATAACAGCTTAAAATAATTTTTGACAGCAATATTTGAATGCTATAACGTCAAGTGTTCATATTGATGTCGCGTTTCGTACGGTTTCTGACAGTTTCCAGTGACCCATACCCCTCTATAAAGGTCGGCGACTCATCGGTAATCACTTAGGTGGACCGCCAACCCGTATGCAATTAGTGATATAAAAAAAAAAGAAATTTAACAAATATCTTCATCGCGTATCAGATACGGAACCATTCTTTATAAATGTGTTATGACTCTTGACGGGATCGTGACCACTTTTTATTGTTATTCTAGCGTGGCCAGTCATCAGAAGAAGAACTCGAAGGTGGTGGTGAAGAGAGCCTTGGTGAAGGTGATCGGCCTGAGGTGCTCCGGACACCTCTGACCGAACTCTCTGGCCACTTGGGTGTGGTGGTGGCTGCCGATTGGCTCACCGGCGGAGACCACGTCATCACAGCCTCTTGGGACAGAACGGCTAACTTGTATGACGTCGAAACTGGAGACTGTCTGCAAATTCTAACAGGTAACTAAATTGTAGTTCATATACTTAGAAAAAAGCATACTCCTTATACTATACCTCAAAGACCGGCAACATATTTGCGAGCCCTGTGGTGTTGCGGTTGTCTATAAGTGACCACAGTCTCCCATAACCGCCTGGCCGTTTGCCTCTTGTTTTATAAAAAAAAAGTATTAGATAAATTATCTGTCTGTCACTGTTTAAATAGACATAGAAAGACTAAAGAGAGAAAGAAAGAACCTAGCAAATAAAAGATGTCAGGCTCTTGTAACTTCTGAGCGAGTACGAATACTTAGTTTTAATTTATTTAAAATTTTGGTGTGTATGTTTATTATGCTACACTAGTTATTACCCGCCATTTGGTCAATTCAATTTCAAGGGTTTTTTTTGGTTGAATTTGAAAAATTAAATTGAATGTTTTTCCGAATAATATCAGCCTGCCAAGGAACGACCCACCAAAGGAAAGACAGAAAAATATTAAGACAGCTAAATATAGTACTATTTATTTTGATATACAAAAGAAATTAAAAAATAAAGCAGTTTTTACAAATTCATCTTACTACTTTATTCAAGGAATAAATAAAACAACGAATAATGACAATGTATGAATTTAAACCTATTTAAAACAAATAACAAAAATAAATCCAGAGGACCTTACAAGCAGATTATTGGATAGCACAAAATTTTTACCTGTCCTGCCTCTCTCACGAATTTTTTTCGTTTAATGTCGTTGAACCCGTATTAAGAAATATGGGTTTTATGGAAATGTGTAACGATCAAAGGGACAGGAGCCCTAGGATAGAGACATCAAAGGACGGCTCATGCGTCTGAAGAAGTATTATAATATAACTATCCTGTACTTATTTAGAAGGTTTTTTACGATTTATAAGGACACTAGCTAAAACCCGCGACTTCATCCGCGTTGATTCAAGTACAAAAGATGTCTTAATAAACGGAAATCTCTAATTTTCTTCCTAATATCGTTCCTCGGGACTCGGGAAGATTATTTTAAAATACTTAAATTGGTCCAGCCGTTCTTA
Organism: Charaxes varanes; assembly: GCA_024363005.1. NCBI lineage: Eukaryota > Metazoa > Arthropoda > Insecta > Lepidoptera > Nymphalidae > Charaxes > Charaxes varanes. The sequence continues at coordinate 110,817 of JANCMC010048460.1, read as the reverse complement.
AGACCGCCGCTTGACTAAGGGAAAAAGGGAGTCAATTTTATGCATACGGATGCTGTTATTCTCAACCAGCTTATTAAAAATGTAACTCATTATAAAGAAAATTTATTGAAATCTCCCTGGAAAAAAAAATCCAAGTTTTCAGGCTATTCTATAGAAATTTATTTAACCCAGAAAGTTCCAGATATTTTTTACAGATGTTTAAAATTCGAACTTTCTTTGATTTGGGTTATATAGTAGTTCTGTTGAATATTTAAGAAGTGATTTAACGCAGAAGCCTCTGTTACTGAACATATGCGCAAAAAATAAATTGGAACTCGAATCAATTTAGAGAACTTCGCTTTCTAAATTACAGCCACCCCAGTCGGGAATCAATCTGTATTGGATTTGCTTTTCTATATAGTCAAGCATAGATGGAACGTTTTTATAAGGACTCTTAGTGTTTATTTTACGATAGACGATGTATCTAGGTGGTAATGACTTCAAACCTGGTGAATTTTTAACGTCCTAATTGGAAGAGATAACGCTTCGAATCGTATAAATCTCTTTAATTTATATGGCTTTACATATTTTATAGATGTTTGTTTGTATACGCAGTGTGCACCTCCGTTGATTGTTGTGCAAACCAATCCTAAATCGGCAGGATCTACCACAACCAGAGCAGAATAATTTCACGGGAAAACTTAATTTGTCGTGCCGTTTCATCCTGGTGTACTCGAGGATGGCACTATTCTTTTCTGTCGGCACCACGCGGCACAATTAGCTTAGTTACAAAACAAAGGTTCAAATTAGACTATACACATAAGTTCTCATATTCAAAAATTATGTAACTCTTCTTCTTAGCGTTATCCCGGTTAAGTACCAGGGTCCGCTTAGATTGCAGAGGATGTGGCTGTGGGGCAAGTTAAGCCATCACCTATGGTTCCTTACTCTGCAACGCGATGGACCCGGCACCCGCACGGTGAATCCATGGAATGCTAAGAAATTCGTCTCTCTCTTCTAAGAACCCATACCATTTAATAAATTAGAAATCCCCTTTCAAAACCTGTAAGTGACCTTTTAAATATACCTAAAAAGCGAAAGCGATATGTGACCCTTGATCTATTATTTCTTTATATAGTAGACCTACTAATATTACGCAAAAGTTTGTAAATATGCACGTACATGTTGGATGTCTGGATGTATATTTGACACTTTTTCACGGAAAAACTACGGAATGGATTTTAATAAAACATTGCAAAAATATAGTTTATAATCATAAGAATAACATATAGTATATAAATTATAAAGATATTGTGTCCAAAAGATAGCAATAAATGCCAAGTAAGTAGGAAACAATTCTGCCTTCTGTGAGCTATTCTGGCGTGCGCTGCATAAATTGTTAGAGTTACCTGTATATTGTGTATGAAGAAAATGTTTATCCTAAATAGTTCTATAAAAAAACCCGTGATACCATATCTATCTTTCATGTTTAAGCCATTAATGCCAAAATAGTGAAAAATTATGGACCAGGAAGGAAATGGGAACGGCGAAGCGGGAAAGGAAAGGACAATATTATAGGATAATAAAATGTAGTAAACAGTATGTAACCCAACGTTCGGAAATGACAACGTCTGTCGAGTCCGCTTGTATCTACTAATTCTATATATATTTTTAAATAAAGTGTTAAATTTAAATGTCGTGTTCAATGAAAATAATACAATCAATTTATGTTAACAACTTTCTGGTCGTAACGATCTATACTAGCCTTGGATTGTTCTCTGGGTTGTTAAATAGGCCTAAAATATTAAGAAACAATAACGCAGCTGTCTGCAATTTTCACAATAACCGACACAGTAAATCTATACTAATTTTACAAAGAGGTAATGTTTGTGAGTTTTTATGTTCTGTGTTAGTTAAAGTTCGGATAAACTATTCCGAAGATATAAAGAAAAACAGGCACAGCAATATAGACGGACAAGGCACAGAGGCATGATGCATCGTATCTTCGATGCATTTGCCCTAAATGTAAAATATATAATGATCATCATATTAAAAAGATTTCGTCGCCGTTAAATGTAGCTATTAGCTTTTTTGTGCCGTGGCAGTAAACAGTTTTTTTCGCTTTTGTGGTAAGGAACACCAAGGTGGAAAGGTTTTGGCGAGGGATGAAAGGTGGGAGCGAAGGTTGATATGCCCAACCATCGGAAAAGAAGATCTTCGTGTCCGCGCTAGTTGGAGATGCCCGGGGCGGCCGCGCCTCGCCGACAGTTGTTCGTCGGAAGATCTATAGATAGTTATCGCAAGTAGAAACGTCGCTAGCGTGAGCTGGTTTTGTATGAAGATTTTCAGTGTTTGTACTGTGGTCGTCGTCGTCCGTACAGCGCCGTCTAATTTCTTTTGGTGTAACCTTTTTCCACTCGACAAGATTCCCATCTCGTTATGTACTGGTGACTACACTTTAATTATTTCTAAAATCATTTAAAACTATTATTATTTCTTGAGGATGTATGTACCTGTCACCGTAGCAGTTTCTTTAATATATACAATAAAACTCCTCTTATGTGAAAATGGCATTTGAATGGATAGAAACGGAACTCGGAAATAATGTAATTTTGTAACGTCTACCGGCACTCCGCTCCAATTACTTTGACTTAGTCATTCGCGACTCCAAGGTACGCTTTTAACAATAATTCCGTCTTACTTAGTATATTCTATCCACCACGAGCACGAGCACGGCCACCACGGAGGGTACCGGCGGGCGTACGACGCAGACTACAACAGCTACATGCCCTACGACGCGGCCACCAGTTAACTGGCTTATTTTATATGTCGCAAGTAACTTGATGAGGCGCAAGGTGCGAAAGTGTAACTTCTTAATCTACTCAATTAGAGAGATTATAGATTGATTTTCATTTCAAAGTATTTAGGCAAGCGCTATATATGATATATTTGAAAATAAGAAATGCATTAAGCAAACTATTTATTTATTTATAATACTTGTTTAAGGTATGGTTAGTTAATTTATTGTTAGGTGTTAAAGTTTTTATTTATTTTTTGTTGTTTAAGTTTCTGTTCCCCTTTATGCACGATTATTCTTCTAATAATTTGATAGTTTTATGTTTTTCTCTCGTTTTTTTTTCCATTATTTTTATAGTGACGGAATCACATATACCAAACGCATTTTTGTATGCTTTTGAAATGCTTCGTGACGTTTAGTTATATTAACTAGGCTAGACGCTTTGCTCCTATGTATGTATATGTTATTCAAAGGCAGTATCTACAGCTGTGATATGAAGCGTTAGATATCGCAATATCTATGGGTTTCATCAATTTTTGTATGTTTTATATAGACAGTTAAAGTTCCGACGTTTAACCAAATGCAATTACAATTTCTTTGACTAGGATAAAATAAGGTAGAAAATGTTTCGTGTGTGAATGAAATACTTGAATTAAATTATTATTTGTAAACATGACTTTTTTATTATTCTTCCAGTTAACAAGAAGCATACTATTTATACGTGCATTTGCGGTTAATAAATTTCGTACTTTTGCTTACATTTAGTAAATGTTCGTACTCGTAATTGACATAATTTCTCAATTTGTTTTAAGTGAATTGAAATGTGTTCTTTAGGAACAATCATCATAAAATAGTATTCAAGCTTTCTTTGCGACACCACCCTCTGAAACCGCAAAACCAATATTTTCTTAGTTGTAATAACAAAATAGCATGTTTTCACCCAAACACCGACACTCGACCTGAAATCCCATAAACATGAATAAAATAAATAACGTTAACCCACAACCGGGCGAATCATTTGAATCCTGTTCTCTAGCAGCAATGGACATGATTAGAATCATTTTGAACCTGCTTTGTATAACTCTTATCGATGGTTTTGCAATTAAAAGTAGTAACGCTAAAATTAGTGAACAATTAAGTGACGCAACGCCTGTATCTGAACCGGCAGAGAGTGACAATCCGGCGGAGGTTTTTAACGGTGTCTATGCGGAATGTTTCCTAAAGCTGTCGTACACTTGCGTGCAGCAGAAGTCGCTGCTGTACCTAAAGGCGTTGAATGCATTAAGCGAAATTTCTGTGATTGGCGATTACGTGAAATTCGGTAAGTTCTGGGGATTCATCAGGGACCAAACTACACTTTATATCGTATTTGTAAATGACAAAATGTAATACGTATAATTTTGTCCAATGTCATAAAGTTTAATGTAGTATGTGATTTTTCTAAACGTAAAGTAGCATATGTTATTCCTTGTAACATCACCTAACTGTCTGTGAAAGTTCCATTAAAATCGGCCCAGTCGTTACGAAGATCACTCGGAACTAATAGACGAATATACAAACAGCCAATCAGACAGAGAAAACTGTTTAAAATTGTGTTTTTTGTAAGTATCGTATAATAGTTACAAGTAATTAATCAAAATTCGACGCTAGGAGCAAACACTTGATATTGATATTTATACTACAGATAATGTTAATTGGGTAACTTATTTAATTTATAATTAGCTAATGCTTATACGTGTATTTTAGTAAAACTAAATACGAGTGAGACCTTTGACTACGGTGAAGATAAGTTGCCGGAACAGAACACCGATCAACTGGCATTTATGATCGATAAGGCGGTGAACCATTTTTTCGACAACCACTTGATCAGGTTCAGTGCCCTGGGCAAAGATTTTTTGGTACCAAATAAAGGTAAGAGAATTACTGCGCGTTATTACGTTCTGTTCACCCAATAACGGTCAAAATATCGTATCGTGAAAAAAATAATTAGGCTTAAAAACTTTCATCAGTAGTGCAACACTTTTACGACATTTAAAAAAAAGTGTAATTTAATAAATAATAATCAGCAATATTAAGTCTTAGGTAAAATATGATTTATATGTTTGTATTTTATGCCCTAGCACTGTTCATGCGATTGTGATAAAAATGATTTTATTTTTTTAGCACTTGCGCGAAGATATATGTATATGTAGATACGTCATAGTTAAGTGACAGTTCTTTGCCGTTTATTTGTAATAGAGGCGCATAAAATGCCGTCAAATATATTTAAAATAGTTTAAAATAAAAAAATCTGTAAACGTGTGAGGTGTTATTGGATAGCTCTTTTCAAATGATGGCGAGGTTTCTTACACAACTTTATTAAGTATGCGTACCATTTTTGAGTAATAAGATTTCAAAGTGGTTTGCAAGGTGGTCTCCTCCTTAGGATTTCTTATTAGATGTGGAGACTTGAAATTTTCCATGTTGATAAAACGTACTAACACTCATTAGGAAAATTTGTTTTTTAACCAAATCAGTCACTAACTTGCGAAGTTATTTAAGGAATACCTTTGTAGTGTAACTGATACGGAACCCTTCTTTATAAACGAGTCTTACACGCTCTTAGCAGGTCTATTTATTTAAATAGTGGTTTTATTTAGTTTTTTTTTTATCATAATATCAGGAATTTTCATACAATGGCGTTTAATTTTTTAAGTTCTTATTTTTGTTAACACCTACTAATTTTCTTTAAATCCGAAAGCACCTCTAGTAATTCAGATGGGAAGCAGTCTGCGTCCTGAAAATTATTTAATAATTATTATTATTTAATACGTCCTAGACTTGTGTTTACCGCAAATATCCAATAAACACTGTATGGTGATAGTAGTATATAATATAAACAAGTTTGATACAATTTTCAATAGCAGGAACAGTTCATCTTACATTTTAATTGACATTAACTACTGGGTGTAATTTACATGAATACTACACAATTATGAATGATTATTATGACTGAATCATCGCGTACTGTCGTAACCTTTTCTATGGGATTTTGCAGTCGAAGAGTTTGTTGGTAGAAAGAGACGTAAAGGCGGAGGTGGCGGCGGTGGCCACGGCGGTGGCGACGATGGCGGCAAGAAGAAAATGATGATGATGGCCATGATGTGCATGAAGATGAAGCTCATGGTGGTAACTTATTTGAGTCCTACAATGACGTACAAACTTCCCTGTTACTGATTCGAAGATACCAGGAACCGATATGTTTCTGTCCCGATACTACCTCGGGACCTTCTAAGAAAGAGATGTCAATTCTCACTAGTGACAACGCAACTGCGAGCATTGTTTTGATCCACTCGTTACCTCCACCGCCTGCTAGTTTCCCTTTAATCTCATAAAGCCTAATGGATGTGAATTATAAAATTGGGTTCATTCAATGCACTTTTTCTTTATTTTTTTCTTGTACACAACTACGCCTGCACATGGATCTCGTTCAGAGTGAACCATTTACTGTCATTTAAAATCTTAGTCATAATTCTGGCAGAGCAGAATGAGATCTTATTTCTGCATCTGCTGCTGCTTCATTCACCTGATTCCATTCAAAATTTAAACCATCCATGGTCCCACTTAAACATGTCATTGAAATAGGTAAAGTTGTTTAGTGGGCTTCTGACGACACAGATTTCGATACCTCCCACGTAAATTGTTGTAACCCCAAATTCCCAACTTCACGGTAGAGCGTTACAAACATGTAAATTGAAATAACATCGTAATTATATAACACATTTGTGTATACAATTATATATTTCAATATGACATAAGGAGGTGGGAGTTTGGAGGTTCGATTTATAAAAATGAGTCACGTCCCATCGATGGCGGAAAGATGGACTGTATCCGAAAACTTAAAGCGGGTGCTCAGACCACAACAAGCTTTACAAATAGTAGGAAGGGTGCCGAGATAGACATAAGTATTCAGCATGTTCTTGAAAAATAACAAGAGTTATCTATGTATGTAAAGATATATTTTATAATCAGATGGTGCCTGCAATGATGGGTAATTATTCGAACTGAATTAGGAAATCCTCCGGGGCTCGTGTCGTCGCGTTTACATAAATTCGCAAACAGCTCATAATTAGCAGGATTGTTTAAAACATCATTATAAATAAATCCTATCCTTTGACCTTCCAAAAAACTTTTTTCCGGGTCTCGAATCGATGAGCACTTTTTAGGTTTATTTTATTTTTATTTCATTTTTTTATTTATTAAGTACACTTACAACATACATATTATTCATATCATGACAAGGCAAACTTATATATATAGGTTTCATTTATAATAACGTTTTCAACAATCCTGCCCACTTTAATGTTGCCCACTGTAAAATTGATGGGGCTAATTTCACATTTAAATGTACAGATATAATAAAAAAAACAAACGTTACTGACGTTCTAAAACTCTTTTCTATTTTATCATATTACATTCTATAGGATATTATATTATTTTTATATATATAATTATCGCTTAAGAACTATTATTAAAAACCAAATAATCACATCATCACAATCCCGGAGCGTAAAGAAGGGTTAATTCCCACTTATTTAGAAAAGGTTTTCTTAATTGTTTTAATACCTTTATTGAGCGGTTTCTCTAATCCCGGACCCAGACATAATTCAAGGCGTTTGTCTATTTTTGTCCTTGAAGACTACAAAGTACTACAAAACTTTGCGCAGCTACACACAGACCCCGGTCACACTACAAGATCATTCAAATGACGCTATGTCTGGCTCCAGTATAACGGAATTTTTGCTGAAAGCCAATGTTTAGACGTTGGCAGCCCTGTTATCCGTGAGGAACATGCACGTGACGTGCGATCTCATGCATAATGCATGTTACTTTTGTTTTGCACGCCTTTATTTCTACGGCTTATACGCAAAATATGAATGAAGCAAGTGTAGATTTTTATAAAGAATATAATTATCATAATGATTAACTAATGTTTAATGTTAGAAAATTTAATTAAATTACAATGTTCAACTTCTAAAATATATGTGAGAATTAAAAAACGCTATTCAATTTTTTATCTACCCACTCGAGTTGTTTGTGGTTGAATTTGAAAATAAAATTGTGGACCTTTACAAAAATAGTTTGTACCTGTGTTATAATAGGAAAAAAAGTATAAATCAATGTCAAAATCTTTATTAATATAGACTCTTTTATAAGCTTTTATAAACGTCATATTACGTATATATATTATGATTTTTTTTAGTCATTTAATAATTTGTTGATGAAATTTACTACTTAAAAGGTAAGTTTACAAGGGTTCCTCCGTTGTGCGCTGAAAAGATCTCGCAACAAACTCAGTCGGGTAGTTTTTTGTTATCACCATTTTTACAATTATTCAGATTTGGTTAGAGCAATTTATTCCCAAGCATTATCATCATTCAAATAATCCTTTATATCATTGTAGGTTTTTTGAATGAGCTCACTTCAATAATGATAATACTTACACACTGTATTCAAAACTTATTCATCAGCGGAAATACAATATGAAACCTGCATAGTGAGATACTGAGGTAGCGCCACGCTCGCAGTCCTTTTGGCCTGCAGCCGAATTGGGCCGTCGCGTTTTGCATGTCCTATCTTTTAAGATTGGCTCTGTATAACCATTTTTATGCTAATCTAATTTGTTCTGAAATGACAGCATTGCCGCCACTTCACGCCGATCTCATGTGAGAAAGAGGAACTGGTACCCGGACGCGCCGGCCCAATTCGGATACAAGCATGGCGCTACCTCTAATAAATGACGTTCTTTATCTAAAATCATGTCCCCTTAGTCGAATATTAATTTGTTGATGTGTCACAGAAGCCAAGGTATAATTAATTCATACTCAAAAAAAGTGAAAAATATACTTTACATTGATTACCTCTTCGACAATTTTTTCCAAATTGTCATCCGGGTCATTGCCTTGCATCAAACAATCGGTTAGGGTATTATGGGCGGCCAAAGCTTGCACCATCAGCTCCGGTTGCTCTAGACCAGGTTGCATAAATTTGGTTTCGTCCGCCAGTTCCTTGGCTCCACCACCTCCCGCCTTAAGCTGCCAAAATTCGTGGGGATATCGACCTCGCGCCTCATAGTAGGATCGACCAATTGTATCTCTAAGGCTCGCTAAAATATAGAGGTGCCAAAATTTTAACATCCATATAAACATTTTAGTCTTTCAGTATTATAATAAACTTAATTTAGGTGTAAGAGTGAATAGGTACTTTCTAGACAGGTGCATTTAACATCCGAGACTGAATCAATGCTTTTTTTTAATTTATTTTTTTATACAAAGATAAACCAGCAGCGTGTGGAAAATACATTTAAAAACTTAATTAATTATGAATTCTGTTCAGTTTCCAATGCTATTATAGGTACATACAGCATTCAACATCTTTACATTAAATGTGATTACAGTCTAACGCATTTCTATCATGCATAACAAAAATATTAAAAAAAATTAGTGGGTTTAGCCAATAGGAAGAGGTCTTGACCTCAATCAGTGGTCGGCATTCGAGTCGATCGCTAGGTTAAGCAGTTCTTTCCGCGGCCGGCTGGTAGATAGGTGACTGACTCATTCTAACATTGGTTTTCAAATATCCGACCTCCTCTGTGTTTTTAAAGGCACTAACAACAGTGGGTCTCGATTAATCTCACCAAGTGATATTAGTTATGAAACTTGGGAGTCCGGGGATGACGTCAGACGGCAGAATTTCACCTAAATTCGTGTCACAGAAACATTATCTACAACTTAAGTGGATCCTGGTAGATAGAAGAAGTAACTTAAGACAATACTTACAGTGATTATAAACTCCAGCATGAGCTAATAGGAAATCTAGTATGTGTGGTGTGGTGTTCAATGGCAACCTATTAGAATGATCAGCTGCAAGAACTGTGCAAACATTTACAGCAAAATCCTGCTCATTGGGCATAGGCGAAAGGAGGGATAGTGTTAGACGCTCTGAGGGTCCTGCAACCCGATTGCCAGTACGAAGTTGTTCACCCGAAGCTGAAAGTAAAAGAACCAGGTTATAGATATTGACATCGACTGACATGATAACATCATATAAGACGGTAAAGGCTGGCTGATACGCACGAAACAGCATGACTCATTGTCACGTTCCGCCAGAAAACAGCGCGCGGAAAGGATAATGTAAAAGCTCAATCGAATGCAAAAAATACGATTGTAAAATGACATATTTTTATTTTTTTTTAATTGGCTACTCAGGTTATAAACAGAGACGGATGGAAAGAATGTAGAGAGGCATTTGCCTTGCAATGGGACACAATTTAATTTTTTAGATTAGTTATTTTTAGTTTATTAATGTCTGTGTTAGGGTTACTTACCAAATAAATAGTTTATTATTATTACAATATATTTTTTACTTCACTGAATTAGTTTGTCTATGGTTAAATTGTTATGCCGTTCGGTCGGAAACTTCGGAAAGCACTACAACTTTATCGCTTCCAAGTAGAACAATGACGAGAGATCGAATTCCGCGGAAACAACCGTACATACGTATAGAAACGCAAGGTCAACCTTCGCAATGAACTCAAGTTCAACTAAGGCCATCATAGTATGACACTTTAGATCCATCTGTTAGTTACAATACCGGATTTAAATACTTTTCGTTTAATATAATATCATATGACATATCTAATTATTAGCTGATTCCCTTAGCTTCGATTGTGTTCAATATACCTAAAAGTATCTTAAATTAAATTGAAATTTAGATCCCACCAAAAACATATCCACCTAAAATGTCGCCATCTGGCTCGCATTGTCAAAAATATATCAGATCTCTTTATGAACCACGCTTCTACTCTACACGTTGTTTTTTCATTGATCGTATATCTTAGTCAAATTATGTGTCTTGGACAAATTTATTTACTGTTCATTACTCTTTAGGTATACAATAGATCTTATAGTAACAAAACAGCCACGCCAGGTTCGTCAGGCTATGTAGTGCCCTCGCTCTTCGCTTTGGCTCGTCGCGGGGGTCACTACCGTGCTCCCAGATAATGTTTTACTCATAAATATTTTTAAGATAGATGTAGGTACCCCTTGTGGACCCTCGTGTAACAGTACCGTTGCTTTAAAATCATCATCGTTGTTGTTTTTTAATACCGTTATCGCAACAAATTGCGTTAGAGGCAAAAGTTTCCATAAAAACATGATAAAAATCTATGCTAATGGCATTTTAATATTATACAACAAATAAATTCGAACGATCCATTGAAACTTAACAATTTACTCATTATAGCTCTAAAAACATCTCACATTCAAATCTCAAATGAAACATAATTGAAATTAAATTTCCAAAATTTAAAAGAAATGAAGTTTGATTCCCAAAAATAATTGCTCTCTGGCTGTGGTTGCAGCTATTCTTATTAAACTTCTAGAATTTGTATTGATCTATACTCTGTACTTATTAATTTTAATTTTTTTTTAAATAAATCGTAATAATAACATATTTATATAATTTTTAGCTACTTTCTGACATAATAAATATACGAAACACCAAATGTATATTATATATATACAGTATTTAGTATCTATACTAGTATATAAAGCTAAAGTGTTTAAAGCCTTTAAAATTCTTCCTCTACTTATTACTAATTGAATCAAACAGTTTTTTCTTTAAATACATAATGAATAATAAATCATTAAACGATCACCTATTGCTAATATCGCCTTCGTTTATTAAGCATTAATTATTTTATTGACTTCGTGTGTCAGAATAACAGATGTTTTAATCCGGATTATTACCACTAGTCACGTGTATGGCTCACGTTTCATAATGCGTGAAATTATCTTCCAATCGTGTAGACTGCAATGAAAACAAATTAGTGTCCCATATCGCGAACGGTGACACTCATCAAATAACATTGGCTGTAAAGTTGGGAATTTAGGTTTACAACAACTTACGTGGGACATACGCTTGTTTTCCACCTAACCCAGATACAACAGCAGACATGATAATGGATTTTACGCTGTAGAATAACAAAACTACACTCTAGTGGCCGCTAAAGAGATTTCCCCTTACACAATTAAGCTCTTTGCGGCTGCGATGCAGTTTTAGTCGGAACTCTTAATTATTTAATGCGCAACCAGCCATTAACTGCTATCTGTAAACAGGAATTTGTGCCTAACTAAGTGTTTTCTCTAGCAACAGTTAATAATGCTAACTATTGTTAATAATAATAGATATATCGATACCTTCCCACGTAAAATTTATCATTAATACTCTTATATTACTATATAACATGTAACGAACGCACTTGGGGCCTGCCCCAAGAATGCCCTAAGAAATAATTTATATTAGTCCTTTTTTAAAAGTTTAAAGTAAACCTTACTTTGAGTTCATTGGACGTTTGAAATATATTAAAGAATAACCAGGCAAGTGCAAGTCAGATTCGTGCATTAAGGGTTCTGTACCATCATCTTAAAACTAATTAAAAAAATAAAAATTGTTTCTTATATTAACTAAATATTTATAAACTGTGAACAGAAATTGGGACCATCCTTGTAAGTTACTGGTATCGCTACCAGTACTTGTGTCAGGTGGCCTGCTCTTCCATAAATATTCACATTATTTTGCGAAATAAACACGTATACAATATTAAAATTATTTTATTGTTAGTTTATGCGTGTTGTGTATTCGAGTGCGCAAGAGTGCGCACGATCATGCGTGTGTGCGTGTTTTTATGAGTGTGTGTCAAGGATCGTTTAAGAGTGAGTATGTGTGAAGAAAGTTATCGTAGTGAGAGAAACGTATGAGTCACTCACAGTAAAGTCTCAGTATCATCGTAACTTAACTTGCCCAAGTATTTTGTCACAATCTTTTTGTAGTTATAATATGTCAATGGATATAAATTTAGAATTTTATTTAAGTGATATTGAAAGATTTAAAAAAACTGTTGTGAAGCAAACTTTGTTTTTGTAGTATGCGGACATGTAAAAAAGGTTAATTCTTTTTAGTTTTATCGGACTCAAGTACATTGTTTGTGCGTTATATAAAACTAAGTACGTAATAAGTATCGTGTAATACTTAACCTAGTCAAAGTGAAATTTATACTTTTTATAGGATTTTTTAAAATGTTATTTTTAAGACGTAGCTTCTCGCCAAATTTTATGGGAAATGTGACTTAAATGCCCATATCTTTTGAGTGCGTACACTCAGAGAGAAATTTATTTTTTAGTTTCAATATTTGGTATTAATTTCAATTTTATATATCTACGCATTTCGGAAAAAAAGGGTCTTGACAGACGAATGGACAACGGAATAATCCTGTAAGGGTTCCTTTTTTTACTTTAAGGTACAAAACCCCAAAAACGTAATTATGCTACGAAACTAAATACGCAATCAATCTTCAAATCTTTCGCTAAATAACCCCAAATTTATTAATATATATTTAAATTATCGTATGATATTCTATTAATAATAAAATCGATTTAAAATGTTAGCCACTATTTTACTCACTTTCAACCTTGCTCAAAGTCCAAAGATACAGTTAGTGAAATTTATTCCCAAGCATTTTCACCATTTATTATTTATAATAAACCTATAACTTGAGTGGTGGTGATTTCTTATATTTAACAGGCTTCGAAAAATGAGGGGTTCTCAATGTAACTGTACTTTTTAAGTTTGTTACCTTGTAACTTTCGACTGGGTGAACCGATTTTTAACCGATTTCAAAAAAAGGATGAGGTTATTAATTCAACGCGTATGTTTTTTTTTTAAGTTTGCTACCGCCGAACTTTTGATATATATATATTTTTTAATTTGAATGTTGGTGCTTTCCGTGTGATCTAAAAACTATTACACAATTATTGAACTTACTAGAGCCAAAGACATATCTACACGTCTGTTTGTATGCAGCAGTGCATCTCTTAGTGGCAAGGAGCAATTGGCGAAGGACTCCTCTTGTTTGTCTAGCTCGCAGATAAGTATTGGCATTTCTTCCTGCAATTGTACATAATGTGTGTGTTTTTCGCGTTTTCATACTTTATTGGGAATTACAAATTTAGGCTTGTGTATGAAAATACATTCGAGTTTTTCTGTGCCCATCCGTGGTAGTTGAAACCAATCTTGAGGTCGTAATTAAAAAGTAAAATTTTATTTCAATTCTATAAAAGTAATAATACGAAAAATAGCTTGACAAAAACGAACTTCCTTTTTAACGGAATGACGTCACGTCAGAATCTAAAAGGGCGATGGGCTTTTTAGATATTTGAAGAACAGATTAAAAAAGACGATTTTGCAATTTCAATTAAATATAAAAATCGAAATTGCGTTTTTATGAATATATATTTACGTGTCCATTTTAATTTTTAGGAAATCTATCATAAACATTTCTTCTTATATTTCTCTTAAATGGTGTAAAATAGCCTACTGTGTTATAAATTACATTATATGTAGGTACAAGAAAATATTTGGAAGCTTTTAGTATGATGTTGACATAACTTTGTGTTTAAGCATTGGAACGTTTTGTGTAAATAAATAACAGATTTTAACTATCCACAATTACTGACACGGTCAACAATGTGGCAATGTGCCTGAAATAAACCAATATACCTGCTCGCACAATTATCTCAATTGGATTCTCAACTTTTGCCAAGTTTTCTTGATTGTGTTGTAACGATAATGTGGCTATCAAAATTTCAGAATAGCCAGATTAAAAAAAGAAATCTAGAGGCGTTTTAATGATGTCTAATTTTGACCTATACCTTTTGAGCTAAGTTAGTGCTTGCTAGCTGCTGCTTGTTTAGTGTTGGTATAATCTAATCTACTTCAAGCACACTTTATTTCATCTATCTTTATATCGTCCTATCTCCCAAATTACTATCCTTATTATTTTACCTTATAATGCTTTTATACATTAAAAGTTAATCATTGCATGCTGATGATGTAACAAATGACCTTTCTCTGCTTCATAGTTTTCCCCTTAAGGAGTCATCCTCAAATTATGTCCCACGTTATAAAGGAGAGAGAATCACGGAAATGTGACATTATGTGACAATAGGCAGGGGAGGGGGTCATAAGCTTTGTGACGTCACAAGTCAAAATTAAAAATAGATGAAAAAAAATTGAACCTGCTGTTTTGTTTTAATTTTATTAATATGCATAAGCATAAAATTTGTGACGTCACTCCAAGGTGGAGGAGGTATGGAAAATGTGACAATCTGTGACAAGGAAGGGTGGAAGTGGAGGAGCCGGACGCGCCGGCCCAATTCGGCTACAAGCATGGCGCTACCTCTAATTACGATTAATATCACAAAGTGACATTAATGGGGCTAGTATGGACATTTTCATTCTAAATACAGTCGACTCGCCGACTTCGAACGGGTCGACACGTTCGTGTTAGGCCCTCTTTATATAATCTAAATTGGGTACAAAAATATTGTTACGGCCTATCTTATGTGCATGGGCCTTTAATGCATCACAAGGTGGCCGTATGATAGTACTGAGAGTCATTATGTTATATTATATGGAATAACAATGCTTAACAAGGCGATAACAAGTGAAAGGTGACTGCTTAATCCCAGGCCAATTTTCTTGTAACAAGGCACTTGTGAGATAACTTACTTATATAAATCATTTGGCATCCTACAATCCTTTTGTTGGGTTTTTTTTATAGGATGGTACTTGCCTAGTCGAGCAGCTTTCTCTACTAAACCTTACTTTATCTCTACTAAACGCTATAGGCAATGTATTCTTTACATCAAACAAAACGTATGCCGGTTTGCTATTTTCCTTACATACATAGGACACTTACTTAAAAAAGTAAAATCTGAATTTACAATACATGTATATATATATCGGTAGATTGGCAAGCGACGGCAGAGCCTTTTTAGATTAAAAATTTAGTTACACTTGAATATATACATATATTTAGAAGAATTTATACAATTCTATAAAATGTAATAAGTAAGTAAGTATTTTAATGCTGTGGAAAGTTTAGTGCTTAATGCAAAATCAATTTGTGTCCCAGAATTTATAGCACCTTTTACAATTTCCCTATTTTATGAGAACTTATAGTTGTTTTTATGATTTATACTAAATTAAGATTTATGCAGCCGTTAATAACTAATTGAAAGTAGTAATTAATAATAGATTATTATAATGAAAAATTGGAAACCTCTATTTTCTTGTCAAGGGTGTCCCGTTCAAAGGCCTATCTCTTTATATGTAACACCTCAATGGCTTTAAGCAGATTTTATAAATTATGTGTGTGTATATTACGTGTGTTTATGTGTGTGTATGAGCGCGCACGCGTGCGTGTGCTTGCGTGCGTGCGTGCGTGCGTGGGTGTGTGTGTGTGTCTGCGTATGTGTGTGGGAAAAGTTGATTTGCAAATAACGGCTACAATATGATAAAATCTAGAGAATACGGACGAAACCCCGGTCTGCAGATAGTGTTTATGAAACAACAGCCTTTATGGACACAATGACAGTAAAAGAAAGGCGTGTGTAACAGCATTACCGTTTGATTACTGTACTATATGCAAAGATTTTTTATAGTTCAAGTAATAAAGTTTCATCGTCATTTCTTTTATGCTTTTATGCAATAGTGTGACTAAAGATATTTGATCGTTTCATATTTATTGATAATTAAGTTAAATTCAATGTTTTTTTTTTAGCCAAACGGCTTTTAAAATGATTACGGAATGTCAATTTCGACTGAGTATTTTTTTTAATACTATGGTGAAGGGATATTTGTTCTAAAAAAAAAAGAAAAAAGAAGATAATTTTGCGATGATTACTTGCACCCTGATCTGAGGCCATAGCACGAACATTTCCAACCGTTCGAAGTCAACGAGTCAACTTTATTTAGGATTTAAACTATCCTTTTAACCCCTCGGCATTACCAAACTATTAGACGTAGAGACTTGAAAATTTCCATGTTGATAGAACATGCTAAAAACTCATTAAGAAAATTATTTTGAAAGAAATCGGACAAAAACTTTTGAAGTTATTTAACAAATACGTTTATAGCGTATCACATGCGGAACCCTTCTATATGAGCGTGTCTTGAACGACTTTTGGCCATTTTTATTGATACAAGTACCCGCATATAAGATCCGCTTAGTATAACAATTAAAGTTTAACGTTACAAACAGACATTTCATTTAGTTATATAGATGGACAATTTGAGGTTGTACAATTCAAGTTGTACCCACAATCGTGAAATGTGTAATGATAAGCATCGTTTAATAAACTGATAACGTTTTAAAAGGCAGGCAACACTATAACGGCATTTCATTACCATAACAATATTGCATGCAGGGCTGGTCAACCTATAACTTTAACAGAGTGAAAAATTAAAAAAGATAGAATACTTGTAGATTAGAAAATCTGGAAATATTCTATCTTTTATAAAAGCAGATATTACCTATCTTAGGAAAGGTTGGTAATATCTGCCACATGCCAAGAGAACGATGAACAAAAATAGTAACAGTATGGCGACATGATCTAAAAATGGCGACGCAAGAAACCACGAAGAAGGCGGTGAAATGAGGTCAAATAAAATAGAAGTAACTATCTATGGTCATGACTAACAAAATAACGAAACAATGAACGGAAAAAAATAGGACCAAACTTCATTTCTCATAAAGTATTTAACAATAGTAATATTTCAAAACATTCACAAACCTTAGGTTTGCCACCTCTGATCTATTGGGATAAATTGTTTGATATCGAATCATATTATCAAATGCATTTAAAATAGCAGTTTCAATTAGTTATAATTTATAGACGTAATCATTTTACGATAAGACAACCCATTTAAAAGGCGCAGCCTTCGTTAAAAATCTGTACCTTATTTTAATGTAATAAATCTATATAGCGCCACTTTCAAATACGTTGTAATTTATTATATAGTAAATATATTAATGGTTAAATTAATAGGCAGTAATTTGTCAAGCCAATAGTATTTTAATAGTTAATTTACTGAGTCATGTAACAAGTACCCTGTAAGGGGATTGAGTCAACTATTAACATAACAAATACCGCCATCTTAAACTATACCACAACGTAGTTCTAAGCATTTGTCAGAGATGGCGCTAGTTTACACGATTACCGCTTGTTCTCAATTCAAAATACTTAACTTAGTTTAAATATCTATGCTTTCAGGACGAAATCAAATTCGGGTATCGGTTCGGAGAGCAAGGAGCCAGTGCCCGCCCCTTCGCCCGCAGACTCCGGTGTTGCTGAATTGGAAAGAGACCAGCACGATTACAGGTACCTTTGTAACATTCACATTTTCAACCGCACACTTATTTGTCATTTTCATAGTATGACAGTTACAATTTACTAAAACAAACCTACCTTTTATGAGCTCTATTAGCATCAATGGTTATACTGTACGATTGCTGGTATAACACCCAGCAGAAATAAAAACCTGCAACCCAAGTGTAATAAATATACGAGTACCTATTCAAAATAAAAGTTGTTAAACTAAATAAATCTTATAATTAAAGAAAAAAGAAAAAAATCAACGGTCTGGTGATTGAACTACGTCACAGTCGAAAACTTTACCACCAAAAGACTCGCATGTTCATGGGCGCCGGTAGGCACTTCGGTGCCTGCTGCCTGCTCGTCTGCCCCCTTGTAACATAAAAAAAGGCGCTATTGCTTGAGACGGAAAGAATTGTGAGGAAGTTTGTCAATCTGGATCCCTAACCACCGTTTGCTTGAGTCCTTGCCCCGCTGCCAACGGATATCTATTTTTTTATATATTTTTAAATGTTTCTAGGAACTAACGGTACCTTTTTTGATAACTACCCTCATTATTAGAGGGTTGGAATTTAATAGCCGTATAAAGTCACCTCGCGATCGAGAAATAGTTCAGTTAGGTTTGGTCGTTCGTTGGGAGCATAGGTGTAGTGTCATATGAATGGTAAAATGATTTCGCCATCATTGTGGTCGTTGTCTTTTGTTATTGTTCACTTAGTGAAATTTAGCCTTTTATTCTCCTTCGCCAATTACTCTGCGCCCACATTCACAAAACCTTTAATCTTCAACGAAATTAAATTGTTTATCATTATCACTATGATATCGGCCCTATACCTTTATGTTTGTATGTTATATTTGGTCCCTAAGATACGGGGAAGAGGTGGCGCGATGATTTGGATACCTTTGCGGGGAAATTGTGTATGGGAGTGGCCCGGAAAAGAGAAAAATTGATCAAGAAGGGGGAAGCCTGTGCCCAGCAGTGGGATAGAATAGGCTAACTAAAAAAAAGATACGGGCTTACCTTGTTTAGGAGCCACGATACTATTGAACTATGTAACATGATTTTATAAAATAAAGATTTATATTTATATATTAATACATAAAAAATGTATTTAAAGTAAGATTTTAAAATCACTGATACTCATAATATGGGTTTAAATTTATATATGAACAGTAGAGGTAAGGAATAACGCCATGTTTCCTTTGCCTTTTTCTAATGATTTATTTACAAAAAAAGTATTCAATCAAATGAACATTTTTTTTTTATTCGGTTAAAAAAGAAACGCGCTCAGACCCAATTATCGGGCGATTTAAAAACAAAACACGGCACGTCCGAAAACCGTTCCAACCTCGTTAATTGCGAACGAACCATTGATTTAAATAAAAAAAAAACTCCATTTTCCCGTGTAATGGCGGCGAAGCAATAAAAACTAACGCGAGGTGCACTATTATAGATATTTCAAATGTGCCCGCAGTGCCGCATCTACCGCGAGAAATTTTTAAAAATCCGAGCCAGCATTATTATTAAATGACTGTCATTTTAATTAAAAAAGTAATCTGAAAGCCAGAAATTGCACTTTGAACTTTTCGTTGAATTTCTTTACTTTAACAATAAACCAGCCAAAAAAATTAGTCATTACATTCTTCTAAAGATTCTTCAGTTTCAGAACGAATTTATAATTAACCCAGTATAGTGCAGGTAAATAAAATACCTTTGCAACAATTCTTTAACAGAAAACTTTTGCAGGTCTATCACCTGATGATGTCCCATTTTAGATATGTGCCAATGTTTGTCTTCTTCTTCTTCCTAGCGCTATCCCGGTCTAGTGCCGGGGTCCACTTAAATTGCAGAGGATTTGGTTATGGGGCTAGATAAGATGACCGAATGCCGTCTGACGCCATATTCTAGAACTGCTTTGTAATTTTTTAATTAATAAATTTATTTTGTTTGGGTCCTACGGCTGTGTCCACCATAATTGCTCGCTCTGCCCCCGAATTATCACGTCACTTTTTTATCATCACACATTACTATCTTACGACTGATATATGCGTGATATTAGTCGTGAGATTGCAGAGATTTTGGAGCTTCTGCTTTTGTTGTTGGTCATCTTAACTCGCCCCACAGCCACATTCTCTGCAATTTAAGCTGACCCTGGTACTAGACCAGGATAACGATAGGTAAAAAGAGTTGAGAAAACAAGAATATATACGGAATACGCAATACAGGCAGAAGAAGATATAGCTATAACATTGCTTTAATACATAGTAAGCTTTTTTATAGGAACAAAAATTGATTGTCGTCAAATACGAGTAGGTATTGACTAGAAAGCGAGAACTAACGGAGCATTAAGATTATTATTTCTATTAAATACCAAGTTAATGGGACTTTATAATATTTGAAATCAAATATTAAATTAAGCTCAAATGTTTTCATTGATGTAAAGCATAAAGGCAGGCGTCCACGGGCCTGCATCGCACGCATCGGACGCATCCTATCAAACGGAATTTTTTACAACGCGTCCACAGTATCCGCAGTGATCGGATTGCCTACGCACATAAGGGTATTTCACTGATCTGAGTGGCCAAAAGTCAATTTTGTAAATTTTATTGTACGTAATAAAAATTGGTTGTATGAACATTCCTTAAGGCAGGAGTCGAAATGTCTGCACCGTGGTCGCATCAACACACAAGGATAAACACACAAGGATAACTGGAAGAGATCTCTCCTAGGGATAAGTTAATCCGTTAACACTAACTTTTCTATTTGATGTTCTGTATATTTTCATTGGTACATAAATAAACAAAAAGAAAGAAAGAAAGCCGTGCGAAGCAAAATATCCCAAGTATATAAATAGTTTTGTCTCGTTAACTTGTTCTGATTAAACCACTGTGCGACGTCCGTCCGCTGTACAGACTTCCGTATGGCGTCATCCGCACGTATCACAGTATCAGCATTGGGCATTGTCGCCGCGTCGGTATTATTTGTATAGAAAGCGATACACCGTTCCCCGGTCGCATTTCAATGGCTTTCTATATAAAGAATAAGGACGCGTCGGTAATGCCGTTGCTGCCATGCGGATATGTAGACGCTTACCATTTCTAGCCATTCTGTTTGACATTTCACTGATTGATAATTCTCAAAGCAATTTTAATTTTAATCGTGACCTCTTGGTTTATATTGTTATCAATATCTGCGACTCGTCATTGTCATCATGATCAGCCCTTAATCGCTCACTCACTGCTGGCCTCCCTCCCTTTATGTCACTCTCCTTCTTGCCAGTCGCATCCAGCTATATATATCTGCGTCTACTTCACAGTAATCTTTAGTCACATCTATTGCAATTTTTAGGGTTCCGTAGTAATACAAGGAACTCTTATAATCGCTCTGTCCGTCCGTCCATCCGTCTGTCTGCTCGTAAGGACGTCCCCCCTAGCATTTCCAAACTATTAGACGTAGAGACTTGATATTTTCCATGTTAATAGAACATGCTAAAAACTCACTAGAAAAATTATTCTGAACGAAATCGGACAACAACTTTAGAATTCTTGAGAAGCAAAAGATTTATGGTCACATAGATTTATTGTTTTCTTCAATGACCATAATAACCTATGTGTTGGTAGTATTTACAGCTTTATTTATTGCATAACAAGATCCGATTTGATGAATGCTTTTTTTATTGTTCTCCGAATTTTATTTAATTAATTTTAGTTGTGTTTGTTTTTGTTTTAGTGTCGACATTTGTGAACAAGATTTTATATTTGGCTTGTTAATAATTGTCCGCGTAATTATTAAAAATCTAGGCTTTAATACCAAATACCACTATTTAGTGCGTCTAGTTCAGAAAGAGGAAGAAGGATTAAGAAGTGGAAGGCCTCTGCCCAGCAATGGGACGCAATAGGCTAATTTTAAAAAATGGCCAAGAGACTTTCAAGATACACTTAAATAGAAAGGGTTCCGTATCTGATACACTATATACCTATCGTATCTGATACACTATATACCTATTTGTTAAATAACTTCAAAGGTTGTACTCTGATTTTGTTCAAAATAATTTTCCTAACGTGTTTTTAGCCATCAACATGGAAAATTTTAAGTTTCTACGTCTAATAGTTTTGAAATGCTAGGGGGCGTACCATCTTACGGGCAGAGAGACCGACGGATGGACAGACAGAGCGAAATTATAAGGGTTCCTTGTAGTACGGAACCCTAAAAATTGTAAGTAGCATACTGTTTTGTTGATCTAAATAAAATACAAACAAAAAAGAACTTTATTTCAACTAAACAAAGAGACATTACAATTTTTAGTTTTTTCTAGAGATATATCTAATCATTGCAGTGCAAAAGCAATCTCATTGAAATGCGTACGCTATCGTACAAAGCAGTGCCATCCCGGTCTACAGATTCGGGATACGCTCTCGAAATGTATAAAATATCCTTTGTTCCCGGGAGACTTCCTATGGATTTTGTTGTCAGAGCGATCCTCAGTCCTGGATAAGTTACATTTTTAGAATTTCTACACGTTGATACTGTAATTTGTATTGTAGTTTCTACGTTTTTAGGGTTCCGTAGTCCAACAAGGAAACCTTATAATTTCTGTCTGTCCGTCTCTCTGTCCGCAAGGTGCCTCCCCCCCTAAATTTATTTATGTAGAGACGTGATTTTTTTGTCTGTTGATAGGACACGCTAAAAGCTCATAAAGACAATTTTATAATGAGCGAAATCGTACGATAACTTTAGAAGGTTAATAAATATTTTTAACTCGTATTAGATACGGAACCCTTCTACATAAGCGTACCTTGACACGCCTTTGGCCAGGCGTTCATGGACTACGGTAGTTCTTAAGAATCAGGTGTAGTTTTACTATATACTACAATTTTTTATGTTGCGATTTATGTTTTCATATCTTATATTACTTTTTAGTGAAGTGTGTGTGGGAAGACACACCAAGGTGGATAGTGTTTGGCAAGGAATAAGTAGACGGGAGCGCAGCTCAATATGCTCTACAAAGGAAGATCTTCAATCTTCGCGCCTCGCCGACAGATATTCTTCGGAAGGTATATAATATAGTAAGCGTTTTTAGAAACTTCGCGAGTGTGAGTTGCACTTTGTATGATACGCGACAGCGTTTGTACTACGTCCATTGACCAGTCCGTTTAGCGCCATCTAGTTTGCTTTGGTGTATCTCCGATACCTACATATCAATTCATCACAATGACCTAAGAAAAAACCGTATCGATGAACACTTACATGGCGTCTTTAATCGTCTGGACCCACTTGCGGCGGCACTCGTCGGTCCGCGCGTACAGCGTGAAGGTAGCGTCCTTGGTGCGCCGCACCATGTAGAAGTGCGCCGTCCAGCGCGCGTCACCGCGCAGCGCGCGCCGGCCGCTGCCCTCCTCCACCCGGTAGTCCGACAGCCGGATACCGGTGCGGTAGTAGTACTGATTTTCCTGCACGCGATACGATTCATGCGAGTGTTGCCCAAACAATAAGATATTAAACCGAAAACGACAGTCTATGCGTTCCACTAAGCATTCAGAACTATCACGTTCAGTACAGCGGTTTTTTCCCGTTCCACTTGTTTCAGAGCGTTACAATCGTAAATTCAAGTGGAGGATGAAGCATTATAGGGCTTTTTGAAATAGTACAAACTTACAATTTTTAGGCATAAATAAATTATTGTTTAGACTTACAAAGGCCAAAGGACGATAAACTAAGTAAATCGGCCTCAGTAGGATATTTAGTTCAATTTTTTTAGAGTATGTTAGTACTTGTAAGAAGCCTTTGTTGTATAAATTTTAGATTTCTATTTATTACTGTTTTTTTAATAAACAGAAATTTGAAAACTTGTCAATCGATTGATAAGCATTTGTACGCATTACCTTTTTTCGCAATGGCACACCTTTTTAATGATTTGAAAAATGTATAAGTTTATAGAAAATTAATTGAGGAATTAAAAAAAATATATTTTCACGATTGTGCCCTTGTACCATAGCTAAAAATTAAAATTGTTATTTTTTTATTCAAGGATATAAATAACTTATAAATGTTGCTCTAGTAACTACTTATATCCAAGGAACATTTGCAAACGGTAGAATGTACCAACATACCCAGAAAAGATAAATTAAGCTTATCATCCTATGGACTTTAAATAAAATTTAAATGATTATTATTAGTTAACTTTAATTGTATGAAAAAATATAACTTAATATTTAATTGTAATGAATTTAGTTTAACTAATTTACGTTCAAATGTACCCACATAATTAAGTAAATTTAGATTTTTTTCTATGAAGTGACTCCAGCATTATTTTTTGATGGAGTAATTGAAATATAACTAATATAAAGTTTACATGCAAATTTAATATTAAAATAAGGTTAGTTAACATCACAGTCAGTCGGGTTTACAGTTATAATGATAATTATCAAATAAATAAGTTCAACAAAGCATCGTAAAACCGTGCGCACATACCATAACAAAATATAAACGACACATACAAACCAAACTACTTACTCTACTTCAATCGGCCCTAGCAGCCGCTGGCACGCAAAGCAAGTTAGTAGAATGGTTGTGGATATTTACGGTCGGGTAGATCACCTTGGTGAGCTTGCAGAGCAGCATGAGTTTATCAAAAACGAACACGTATCGGGACCGGAGCTTCTGGTCTTCGTGGGCCTTCACTTTGAGCTCGCCATCGAGCAGGAGCCGCCCGTACGCCGCTAACCCCGCTCCGCCGGCACCTAGGGTGGCGTAGTCCCAATCTAGGATGCTTTCCTGAATGAAAAAATGAATGAAGTTAAATAATGAAAACTATAGGCATTAGGCACATTTGGATGGGTAGTAAATTTATGTAAGCGGTAATCGATATAGTCCGGTGACTTAGACTTACGGTATATTGTTATTGTTTTAAGTCTTCACTTCTATCAGTAGTACTCGTGCCTGCTTTGAGTTTTATTGGTTTAATAATGTCTTTTACGCTTGTATAATATCAGAACCAAATTACTAGAAATTGGAAGAGCCTTACCGTATTTGTACAAACTTTTATATATGTATGTATATATATATGTATACAACTATATTGTAAAGAACTCTCTCGAAGATTATTATACTTGTGTGTTATGAATAAAGAGATAGAGATAATACTCCTGTGAATAGGTCTAGAGTATGCACACATACATAAGAGGTTATTTAGAATCGTCAAAATAATATAAACCATGTTTAACTAAATAGATCTACTATTCGTTAGTCTTACCGGCGACAAAAAACCTGTCTATTGATTTATTTGAATGAAATGTCATATAAATCTGTGAAAACTGGTTTTTGGATCCATCCGAAAAAAAAAGCATGACATTTATAGTTGTGAGTTACAAATTAGGCGAGAGTCTAAAGAATGTGTCTGATGACCTGCACTTTGGCGAGCAAGGCTAAAACTTCGCTGTCGCGTTTGACCTCGTTGATGTACTGCGCCACGTCAACCATAGCTTCTTTCGCACGTTCTAGGCCACGAAAATCCTCATGATTCTGAAACGTATAACAAAATATTAGAAAGGTTATTACTGATTTATAACAAAATGCTTATGCGACGATTGCACATACTTTTGGCGTGATAACGTCTTATAAATCGTTGAACGCCGGCTGCACGCCCAAAAAAGCATGACACATGGTCACGTTCTGAGTTGAGCGTGTAAGCGAGAGCACGGAACAAGTGATAGAGAAACCCAAGCGTTCGACGTTATCACGTAAAATTACTATCCGTAAACAGACTTTACGGACAACCAATGATATATATTTACCGGTTGTGTTTCTTGTACAAGTTTGTCCAGTAGCAAATGATATTTGAGCACTCTCTGCATTGGCACCGAGAGAATATCTCGTAGCTGTATACGTCCATCGCTGTGTTCCTTCTGACATTTCTAGAATCATAATTTTTGATATAAATCATTAGGATTACTTGAATCAATATTCAAAACAATCCACTATAAGCCTTTTTAGCGCAAACCGCTTTAAGTAAATGACAACGCTTTAAGAAAAGTATTACATAATTGATATGTTATTTGTGGTGTTTCTTGACACCTAATTATTTATTAATTCATTTCCAGATAATGTGAAAGAAGATTAATAAGTATTGGACATAAAATTTCAGTATATGAAACCGGTGCCAAGAAGTGTTAGTTTTATCTGTACTATATCAACTTCACTCAAATGCAAGCGCAAGAATGCTATGACGCATGAAATATTAAGAAACAAATTTTGTACATAAAAATTTTATATTTTATATACAAAACCTGCACATTTAATCTCACCACACTATTTTATTTGCGTACAATTTACACAAAAAAATATTAATAGATAGGTGGCCCATAAATACAATATGTAGTTAAGAGACCATAAATGAAAATGATTACCTGTAGCTGTTTGTTAAAAGTCGAATCTCTTGCGTCCAATGCCTTCAGAGTGTCCTGTGCATTAGTTAGGTTCGAACAATAATCTCCATACAACAGCAACCGCTCGCGCCACGCCAGGAATACGTCAGCCAGCCGCGGGGTGCCGTTTCCAGGGACGCAATTTTCAGTAGCGAGGCGCAATTGCTTCAAAAGACCCGTATGGGTTTCGTGTAATTGCTGAAACATAAATTGAAAAGAAATGCCTACATACATAATTAGTTTTAATGCAACAAGGATTCAAAATTTTGCACAATTTATCTTTTTTTTTTTTTTCATATGTGTCTGCGTGTATTAGATATTATTGTTAAGGAATGAAATACATAGTCAATTTAATTTTAACACGTATTTGAAGATAATTCTACCATGATTGCATATAACAAAATTGACATTAGCATAACAAATAAGATGGTTCACATAACGGTTAATATTATACATAGAAATACTTTCACAACGTACCTCGACACCAAAAAAGATGACTTGCGAATCCTGGGGTTTCAAATATGGCTTCAGCGGCCTCAGGAAGTATTTAATTATTTTACTCAGAACGTCAACGTAATTGCATTCGGTATCTACCAGTTCCCTTATAACGTAGTCCCTCTTTTCTAGGCTGTGCGACGATGTCGCTAGCTGCAATTATAATACAAAATACATAAATAATAATATATGATCATTGAACCAGCATACGTTAAATAAATCACAAATTTCAAACACTAAAAGGCAAGCGTTTTAAAAGTGCATTAACCATTCTATCCTAAATAACATTATGTTGACGACTACAACTACTTGAAAGCAAAAAATAAAATGGCATCGGAAGTAATGAGCGTATGAATAATTCAAACAACGCTCGTAATGTCGAGCTTGACTTTTACTTGTTCACTTAAAATTCCAA